>QJPP01005309.1:0-46003 GCA_003996215.1 Jaltomata sinuosa | reverse complement strand
ATAGCATATGCGTCGAGGCAGCTGAAGGTTCACGAGCGCAACTACCCCACTCATGACTTAGAGTTGGCGGCGGTAGTTTTCGAGCTCAAGATCTGGAGGCATTACCTATATGGAGTTCACTGTGAGATCTTCACTAATCACCGTAGTCTTCAGTATATCACGAGTCAGCGAGAGCTGAACTCTAGGCAGAGGAGATGGGTCAAGCTACTAAAGAACTATGACTTCACTATTATATATCATTCGGGCAAGGCAAACGTGGTAGCGGATGCCTTGAGCCAAAAGGCGGTTAGTATGGGCAGCCTAGCTTCACTTTTAGTTTCTGAGCGACCATTGGCCTTGGACATCCAGTCCTTGGCTAACCGTTTGGTTAGGCTTGACTTGTCAGTTACTAGCAGAGTTCTCGCCAGTGTCGAGGTTCGTTCTACTTTGATTGATTAGATTCAGAGCCATCAGTTTGAGGATCAGCGGTTGTGTGACCTTCATGATCAGGTTGTTCGGGGTGAGGCCAGTCGGTCTACTCTAGATTCAGATGGGGTCCTGAGGTTTGATAGTCACCTTTGTGTTCTGAGGGTTAGTGATTTGATTCAGTTGATACTTCGTGAGGCACATTATACTAGATACTTCATTCACCTTGGCACAACAAAGATGTATAGAGACTTGAGACAGCTTTACTGGTGGAGTGGTATGAAGCAGGACATAGCGGAGTTTGCATCTCGGTACTTGAATTGTCAGCAGGTGAAGTTTGAGCATATGAGACCGGGTGGTTAGATGCAACGACTTCCCATTCCTGAGTGGAAGTGGGAAGGTATTACTATAGACTTCGTTGTTGGTTTGCCTCGCACTTCTCGTGGGTTTGATTCCATATGGGTGATTGTTGATAGGCTGACTAAGTCAGCACATTTCTTACCGGTTCAAACTTCTTACGGGGAAGAGAAGATAGCTCAAATCTACATTTGTGAGATTGTTCGGTTGCACGGGGTCCCAGCTACTATCATTTCAGACTGCGGCACTCAGTTCACATCTCAGTTCTGGAGGGCTATTCAGCGAGATTTAGGTACAGAGGTTCAGCTTAGTACTGTTTTCCACCCTCAGACAGATGGCCAGTCCGAGAGGACCATTCAGTTCCTGGAGGACATGCTTCGGGCATGTGTTCTTGACTTTGGAGGTTCGTGGGATCAGTTTGTGCCTTTGGCTGAGTTTGCTTATAATAATAGTTTCCATTCAAGCATCGACATGGCACCTTTTGAGGCGTTGTATGGTAGGCGTTGCAGATCGCCGATTGGTTGGGTGGATGGTTTTGAGTCCAGGCCACAGAGCACAGATTTACTTCGAGATTCCTTAGATCGAGTCAGAGTGATTCAGGATAGACTTCGGGCAGCCCAGAGTAGGCAGAAAAGCTACACTAATCGTAGACTTTGTGCCTTAGAGTTCAGTGTTGGTGATTTGGTATTTCTCCGTGTATCACCCATGAAGGGTGTGATGAGATTTGGTAGGCGGGGAAAGCTTAGCCCCAGGTACATTGGGCCGTTCGAGATTCTCCAAAGGGTTGGTAGTATTGCCTATCAGTTAGCTTTACCGCCGATGTTTTCAGCTATGCACCTGGTTTTTCATGTATCGATGTTGCAGCAGTATGTTCCAAACGAGTCTCATGTGTTGCAGTGGGATTCAGTTCAGTTGGATGAGAGTTTAGTCTTTGTTGAGGAGTCGGTAGCTATTTTGGCCAGAGATGTCAGGAGATTAAGGTCTCGAGAGATCCTGGTTGTCAAGTTTCAGTGGAGGCACCATCCAGTTGAAGAGGCTACTTGGGAGACCAAGAGAGATATGCGGGCTCAGTATCCGCAGTTGTTTGAGCCTTCAGGTACTTCCTTGTTCTTGACTTTTGAGGACGAAAGTCTTTTTAGTAGTGGATGATGTATTGACTCTTCCGGTCATTTATGAGTTTTTGCCTTTCTTGTACCATTAGAGCTTGTCTGTAGCGGCTCCAAGATATTTAAGGCTTGTCAGGACCGGTAGTTAGGTGCCCGGGTCGTTTGTTTTGTCTTTATGGTCGTATAATAAGTTTTGAAGTCAAGCAAGTCGGCAAAGTTATCGTAAGTTTCTTTAATAAATTTTTTGAACTTTGGGTCAAATGTCTCAGAGCTTTTATCTCAATATATAAAGAGTTAGAAGTCCCCCGACCTACCAAATTGAACGTCTACGAGTCTAGTCTCAACGCACAAAACCTCACGTCCAACTGATCTAAGAGTAAAAAGTTATGACTATTTTACCGAGAACTGTCTGGGAAAAAATCAGGTCACGAATCGGGTCGGGTCAAAATCGATTTAAAGCCTCAAATTCACGTTTTAAAACTCCAAAACAGTTCTGAAACAGAGATAAAATATAAGGGAGGGTTCCAAGAGATTTCTTGGGTTATCAAGGTTCATTTTTGGCAATTTTTATCGCTAAAGTTTACCCCCCGTGCCTAGAAACGCGATTTCTACGCGTGGCAATCATTTTCCCCTTCGATAAGCCACATTTAGAGTTGGTTTTAGAAGATAGGACTTGGTAATTCTTGGTGTTTCTTCAAGATTTACACTTGGTTTGCTAAGGTAACCATCTCGGGGCTCTTTTATGATCGCTTTTATGAAGTTCTACGGACGTTTCGTCAAGTTATGATCTTTTTGGAAAATTTGCCGATTTAAGCTTAATTATGAACTGTTTATAGGTGAGTATAAGCTTCATATATATAGTGTTTATGAAGCTTAGGACGTAAGGAACAATTTCCATGAAGGAACTACGGGCGTTCGGACATTCGTTGGAAGGTATTTTTGTGTTTCGGAGCTTCTCAAAGCGGTTCGAGCTTGGACATCGTCGTCCTAGCAGCTTGTCGTCGGAAGACAGGTAGGTTACAGTTTATTTTCCCTAGACTCTGCATATATAGGATAAAGTTATATTAATGGGCATCCTTGGATTGAGTTTATTAGGTTGGTACCACAGACATTGACCGCTTTATTCATGTCCGCCTACTTTTGTTCCTCCGATGCTTGTAGTACTTGCGGATACATTTTATTTACCCTTGTGGTCCTGTGAGGCCTTGTTGACTCTAGAACAAAGAAGGTGGAATATTGAAAATGTTCGCGAGTCCCGGGTATAGAATTATCCTTCTAGGCTGGTTATGCTTGATGAGTAGTTGTGGGCCTGTGCAGGGCCGATAGGTTGATTATGAGCTATTGGGCGGCTATTTGTGTTGATCATTCATTTCCATGCATATAAAAAGGGTTTTATTCATGTTTTACAATGGTTTTGGCTTCGGGCATACTGGAATTATTTTCTAAATCTTGCATGGCCCCGGGGTCCATTTTTTATGGAAATGAATTGGAAATGGTTTGATTTAACTTGTGAATATTTTTGGGGTAAAATAAGGTCAAAATATTATTTCTATCACCAGTTTTACTATTAACGCTAGACTCATCAGGACCGGGGTGCTAGTTGAGTTTCTTATTAAATTGGGATGGTTTTTAGCCTCGGTCAGACCGAGCACCTGAGATGACTTTCTACTGTTTAGACCCGGTTATGCCCGGGCACCCTTGGAGGGGTTTTTGAGGCATTTTCCCACTATTTTAGTCCTGGACAAGGTCTGGGCATGCATATTCGAGACTAGGTCTCTATCTTGATCCCGGACTTGCTTCTGAATGACATGTCTTGATACTTAGTTTTAGTATGGGGTCCGGGACCTCCATGGACCTTGTCATCCGGGCCTGGGGCTCCAGGCTGCTTGTGCTGGAGGGAGGGTATACGGCGGAGTAGAGGTATACGGGTAGTGTCCTTCCATGGAACCTACCTGCTGGGCCCGATCAGCACCAGAGGAGGTACGTACAGAGATACCATTTCACTTGAGATCTTCATGCATCATATCATTCATTGTTTGAGGCTCCACCCTTGTTTACTATTTGTTGATTGTACGCTCTGGTAGTATAGGATGTCGGAGGGTTTGTTTTCACTTGTTTGTGTTCCTCGGTTGTATGGGCAGCCGGGGGACTGTAGGTAGACTCTTGTTATTTACTTACGGAATTGTTCCTTGTTACGGTTAAGTATGAAATTAGTTACTGCTAGGCTGTTAGTTACTGGATTTGAGAGTTGATATGATTAGTTGAGTTTTATTCCTGTCTCCGAGCATGCCTATCATTACTTTTTCCCTCTTCCTCTTACACTTGAGGTTACCGGTATACTGTCCATTTCGTAAACTTATTATGTATATATTATTATTGCAAAGATCCCAGGTGCGTTGTTTCTTACTTACACCTATGCCTGTTGTATATATATTCTGCTTGCTGGCCTCACATGTTGTTCTGTTGACTTCCCTCTGGGCTAGTTCCTGTGTACCTTTTGTTGATTTATGTGACTACTTGCTTCTATTATTTCTGTTACTACACTTTTATCTTATATGTGCCCAGTCGGCCTATAATACCAACTGGGTACCTTATTCTTCGCATTTGGTCCTCACCCTACTTCTACATCTTCTGGTGCAGATCCTAGCGTGGTCCATCGCTGTTAGATCATTGTGATTCGTGCTCGGAGATCTTTTGGGGACTACTTCAGACTAAGGGTGAGCTCTTGGCGACTGGAGCTTAGCTTTAGTTTATCTTTTGCTTTATGTACTCTATTATCATTTGGAGACATCTGTATATATTGTTTTGGATCGTTTGTACTGCTTATATGTAGTTCTGGCTCTATACTATGATACCAGGTTTTGGAGTTTGGTTTAGCTTCCGCATATGTATATATATATATATATTCCTGTTATCTATTCTCTTCATCTTGTTCCCTTACTTATGCTTATTAAATTGTTCTCCTGCTTAATTGGCTAATTATAGCCCATAACTAACTGTTCTGGGCTACGGGGATTGGTTCGCCTACTGGAGAGTTGTAGGTGCCATCATGACCGAGAAATCGGGTCGTGACACAAGAATAACATCTATTCGAATATTAATTGCATTGCCGAATGTATATGATCTTGAAATCCATCAAATAAATGTAAAAACGGCTTTCTTAAATGGAGTGTTTGGAGGAAGAAATTTACATGAAACAACCTGAGGGTTTTGTGATTCCTGGTAAAGAAAAGAAAGTGTACAAACTTGTTAAGTCACTTAATGGACTAAAACAAGCACCCAAATAATCGCATGCACAGTTTGACCAAATAATGTTGACAAATAAATTTAAGATCAATGAGTGTAATAAATGTATTTACATTAATAACACTCCGAATTATAAAATCATTATTTATTTGTATGTTGATGACATGTTGATCATTAGTAGAGACATCTATGATATAAATGCTACCAAACGTATGTTGGCTAGCAAATTTGATATGAAAGACTTAGGAATTGTTGACGTGATCTTAGGGATCGGAATTCATAAAACTCCTCAAAGTTTAATATTATCACAGTCTCATTACATTGAAAAATTACTTGATAAATTCAAGTATTGAATTTTAATATTGTCAAGACACCAATAGACGTGAGTTTTGCACTTCAAAAGAATGAAGGTGAAAGTGATTCACAATTAGAATACGCACGAGTATTGGAAAGTTTGATGTATATCATGAACTGTATGCGACCAAATATAGTATGTGGTATTAGTAAACTGAGACGGGACACAAGTAATCCTAATCAAACTCATTAGATGGAAATGAAATGTGTTTTGAGGTATTTAAAATATACTCAAAACTATGCCTTGCATTATAACAAATATCCCACAGTACTTGAAGGATATAGTGATGCAAATTAGATCACCGGATCATCTGAAGTTAAATTCATAAGTGGGTATGTATTTACTCTTGGTGGAGGAGTCGTTTCTTTGAAGTCATCCAAACAAACATGTATTGCTCACTCTACAATAGAATCTGTGTTTATAGCTTTAGATAAAACCGAAAGAATCTGAGTGGCTTCAGAATTTCTTGGAAGATATTCCATTATGGCTCAAACTGTTGGCACACGTATGCATACACTGTGATAGCCAAGCGGCAATAGGTAAGGCAGGAAGCACTATGTATGATAGAAAATCTCGTCACATACAAAAAAGACATAATACCGTTAACAACTACTCTTTAGTGGAATTATCACAATTGACTATGTAAAGTAAAAAGATAATGTGTCGGATCCACTTATAAAAGGGCTAACTAGAGAGGTAATTAAAAAATCATCAAGGGGAATGGGTTTAAGGCCTAGGACTAGTCATCATGGCGATAGCTCTACCTAGTAGACTGGAGATTCCAAGAGCTAGGTTGAAACAGAAAAATAAAGTTATGATTGACAGTTCAACATTGTCAAATAACTCAGTCCATTCTCATGATGAAGACAATGTTCAGAAATAAGGGTAAAACTTTTAAGGCATAAAGCTTTTTAATGGTTTTTAAGTTTGGCAGATATGACCAAATAGTTTATCTATAGGATTAAACGTTTAAAAAATACCTATATAAGTGTGAAGTGTAAGCCATTTCAAGGAGAATGATGGTAAAGACCGATTCTCTAAGCACTTATGAAACCAGGCAGTGTTCATGGCTGAAATGAATAAAACCGTGAGAATCATAAATGATTAAAGATTAGTTGTGTGACTTGTATTGTCTAGGTGTATAACAAAGTTTGACCGGTTTAAAAATATCGCATCTACCAATTGACCGAGTGCATCCGATATAAGTTCACTACGGAAAGCTTAAAGGAAAACCTACTTATCCAGATGCAATTAATCTTTGCTTGTAGATCACACACTTGTCCGTATATTCTTTCATCTTATAGCCATTTCTCATTCATGTGGGGGATTGTTGGAATTTATTAATGAAAAGTGAATAAAAAATGGAGGGAATAAAATTGGAGGAAAAATAAAAATTTTCTTTTGCTTTTTGGAAGAAGCAGATGTACCACATTGGTGGTGGAAAGGAAATTTCAAGTGTTTATAAAGATAAACACTTTCTCATGGTCTTAAAGGGTTGAGAAGAAGACAAGCCTCGCGCCATCGTCGTTGTTCGCTCGACTAGGCTTCGGCTTTGACTTTGACTTTGAATTTATCAAAGATCTATCGAGAGATTATCTTTTTGGACAAAGTATTTAGACTTAATTGTTTAAACCAAAATATCTAACCCAAAATATTTCTTCATGTGTGAGCCGCACATCGACACCTGCGAAACGCAGATGAAACGCACATCCGAAGGGCGCGTCCCTTTGGCTCACTGTTTTGGACATGCATTGAGACATGTGAGCCACAAATCGCCATGTGCATTTCGCATGTCCCAATGCACATGACTGCCAGTTTGGCAGTGCCACTGGTTTGCGCCTGCGACGGGACTTGCGAGTCGCAAGTCCTTATGTGCGAAACACATGTGGTCCTGATGTATCTGAAACAGTACAACTTTTCTGAACCTTTACTTCCTTTCTGAAGCAGTGCTTTCTGGCTATAAATATCTGATTCTTTCTCAGATATGAAGCACGAAATTAAGTACTATTTGAGTACGAAATTGTTAAGTATACTTTTACATTTCTTCTTCATAAAATGTAAGTGTGATTTACTATCGTTTAGTGGTTCGTTGTTTAACAGAATTTGAGGTACTGCTATTTTGTTGATGTTTAATCATTCTATCTTGGAAGGATATATTTCATCAATCTCGGGTATTTAAAGGAAATAATTTCCTTAATTAAGGACACATTGTGTATTTAGTGGGCTCTATTTTCTTCTTCATCTCTTTTCTTTTACTATATTTGAGAAATAGTTTAAGTTCTTGTTTCTACTTACTCATGATGTTTTAAATACAGATTTTATTTATCACCCAAATGACAGAATTTACTTTAGCCATTAAATTTATCTTATGTCATGTGTCCTTAATCCAAGCAAGAACTTGGAGAAAATGAAGAGAAGAGAAATGGAAGGAAGCCGAATCCAACAAACTTATCATTCTGCGTACCTATATCTAGCATCAAATATCCGCAATAATAGTGATTCAAAAGCTGTTATTTATATTGGCATGAATGGAATGGAATGAAATGAAATGAACTAACTAACATTAAATATTGGGTTTGTATTTTCAAACTCATCATTCTGTATTCCCCATGTTAGATCTGACTTATAAAACAAACTAAAAAATAATGGAAGCTTATGGGAGTACTATATTATATATTTAATGTGTAGAATTAAGGCCAAAATAGTTTGACAAATTAACTATTGCATGTTTGGAAAATGGATCAAGTAATGAGCTGGTGAGCGTCTGACCAGTGAGGAAATGGTTACTTAGTGCGCAGCATCACCGGAGGAACTTATCATTCAACGTATATCCACAATAACAATGATGCAAAGGCTGTTGAATGGAATGAAATGAACTAACTAACATTAATTATTGGGTTGGTATTTACAAACTCATCATGCGATATACTCCATAATATATATCTGATTTATAAAACAAACTTAAAAAAAAAGAAAACAAAAGCAAGAAAAACATACTCTTGTGAAGATGGAGAAATTTAATTTGGCGACAAGTCATGCATAGCTACTAATTTGCTATTACTCACCTAACACATTAAAAGAAAACATAACAAGTTGCTATAGAGTCATAAATTTAAGCCTGATAACAGGGCCCTACTGGCCCAACCCCTAAAAGTTAACTCCTACCGGTTTCGGGCTGGGTTGGGTGTAGAAAAAAGGTGTCCGCCCCAACCCTCTGCCCATTAAGAAATGAGGAATTTACATGAAAGGACTATAATTTGGAGTTAATTAGATATCTATAGATATAATTTCACTATCAAAAAGGATGTATTTATGACGGGTATATTACGGCGGTTTCAATGAACCGTCGCAAAACGTAACCTACTACGGCACTTTTAGAAATGTCATATTATGAAATTTAATAATGGCGGTTTATATGTAATTACGGCGGTTACGGACGCCACATTTTGTATTTTAAAAAATAAAAATTAATAATAGAATGTAAAGCCCCAAAATAATTCCGCTTTTAACATTTTTTCATCTGTTTTTTTCCCAGAATATTTCCACTCCAAAAATATCTCCACGTATCTTTATGAGAAATCTCCCAAAATCACAGTGATTGAGCGATAGTAGCGAAGCTCTATCAATGAGCGATTCTCTTCCCCCATTCAATCTCCTCTAATTCCGTGAAGTAAATTTCTCAATTATCTTTGTTTTCCCCCCAGAATTTCTCCATTATCTCTGTAATAGTGAATTTCGAGATTTGTTGCTTGATTTTCGGTAAGGATTTGGGTAAAATCTCTACTGATTTTAATTTTTAGTTAGGATATTCATCAATAGGTATTATTTGGTGTCAGATTTCACTTATTGATTTTGACGGACTGTTAGGTATCAATTGTAGCGATTCATATTTGGGAGCTCAAATTTCCTCTTTTCTATTTGTTAGGGTTCATGCATGTCCTAATGCTTTTAGTTTTTGTTCAATGTTTTGGTAAATTAGCATGTTAGTATTTATAATTTGAGGATCATTAATATTACTTTTTGTAGTTTCTTAACTTGATCTTTATTTTATTGTAGATGAACATCAAGTGACAAAAACTATTAGATTGAAGCTTAGGAATGTTCATATATAACTTGGACAACAAATTACGAATAATTGTAGAATGTAATGAATATGGTACACCTATTGGAAAAGCAACCGGTCTAATTGCTGGAGTGTTGGGGCAGCTTGCCACAAATTCTCTATACTTTCCTATCGGCTTTGTTAAATGGCCAGACAAGAACTCTCACGTTCAGAAGATGAAGGTGGCTGAGATGAGGATGTTGCGCTGAATGTGTGGGTTTACTAGGAGGGATAGGCTTAGGAATGCGGATATTCGAGAGAAGGTGGAGTGTCTTCCGTGGAAGACAAGATGCGGGAAGTGAGGTTGCGATGGTTTGGGCATGTGATGAGGAGAGGCACAGAGGCCCCTGTGTGGCGGTGTGAGAGGCTGGCTATGGATGGGTTTACGAGAGGTCATGGTAGACCGAAGAAATATTGGAGAGAGGTGATTAGGCGGGATTTGGTGCATTTGCAGCTTACCGAGTACATGACCTTAGATAGGAAGGTGTGGAGGGCTCAGATTAGGGTAGAAGAGTAGTAGGTAGAAATGGGTGTAGGCTAGTAGGTAAGAGTGTTTTTCCTTAGTGTCCCGACTAGTAATAGTAGTGTTACGCTTATAGTTTGTTGTTCTTGGATTCCTCGTGGTAGTATTGTGTGGCAGTGCTCTGTTTCTGTCTGTCTGTTGCTTGTTACCACATATTACTTCCTACCGTCTCTTGTCTCTTTTATCGTGTTTTTTTATCATGTATCATTGAAATGCCTTTTTAGCCTATTTTTAGGCTTTTTTTTTGTCTTGAGCCGGGGGTCTATCGGAAACAGCCTCTCTACCTCACCTCTGAGGTAGTGGTATGGTCTGCGTACACTCTACCCTCCCCAGACCCCACGCTGTGGAAATACTCTGGGTATGTTGTTGTTGTTATTACTAATGTTATACAATTTGAAAATTTCAGAAGGCAAAAGGAAAAGATGTTGATCGAGGCCAAATGTGGACTGAGACTCACAAGAGGAAAGATGAGAGTTATGTAACTGAAGAGGCTAAGAAGATTGGGGTAAGTATTCTTAATTTTAGGAAGTTGTAGTCTTCTGTTGCTTAGTTCAATGTAGTCTCTCTTTTTTTCTGTGCTACAAGCTGATTTTTGTCTTTCATGTAGGAGAGAATTCAAGAAATCCGAAGTCAAAGACCAGAAAGTCTTGCCGATGTTTCACCTAATGATGTACTTAGTGTAGTACTCGGTCCCGAACATGCTGGTCATGTTCGAGGGTTAGGCTTGGGTGTAATTCCAAATATGCCATTCAAACAAACATCTAGAAGAATCGATCGTGTTAATTTGGGTTCATCTAGCACTAGCACTTCAACTCCACAATGGCAGAAAGAGGTGACAAAGTATGACATCACAATTAAATGCACTACTTAGCTTATATCAAAGGAACATAGGAAATATCCCTAAAGAGTTCGCTAACTTATTTCCTCCTCCTCCACAGATAATGAACATTATAGACACTTTTTTTTTTGTTTCTCGGCTATGATTAAATGAAAAATATTTACTATCTGTTGACTGCATTCTTTGGTTGAAATATAAATGCAAACAGCCTCTTTACATTTTCTACACAATTTGGGTCCTTTTTCTACGAGCACCAAAAACAGAGGATAATAACCATAAACTAATACCATACAATTTTCTTGTATTACAAGTACTGAGAGTGTGTTTGGTATGGAGGAAAATATTTTTTGGAAAATGTTTTCCAATTTTTTTGTATTTGGTTGGTCAAAAAAAATTGGAAAATATTTTCCTTTTCCTCCAAAATAAGGAAAATGACTTCTCTAATGAAAGTAGGGAAAATAAGTCATCACCTTCGTAACACCCCAATCCAAACCACTCCACCCTCGTACTCTCACCCCTACCTCCACCCCCCACCTCTACTTCACACAATTTTTTAAAAATATTTTGTCTATTTCACCCAACCCCCACCTCCACCCCACATCAAATTTTTTTTAACTCTTTTCAATTCTTTCTTTAAAAAATAAAATTAACTTTTTTAAAAAAAGTAATTTTTTTTGTATCCACCCATCCACCCACCCCACTTTAACGCCCCCTCCCCCCCCCCCTCACACCCCACCACCACTACCACCTCCACCCATCCAAATTCAATTTTTTAAATTTTTTTTTCAAAAAAAATATAATTTTTCCTTTAAAAAGTAATATTTTTGTATACCAACTCCTACCTCATACCAATCAACCCCCAGCCCCTCCCCCCCACCCCACCCAACCCCCCGTCCTCTCCACCTCCACCCCATCCAAAATTCAATTTAAAATTATTTTTTTAAAAAAATTATTTTTTTAAAAAAAAAGAAATATTTTTGGTCCTCCCTACCCTCCCCCAACCCCCAACCCCCCACCCCCAGCCCCCTCTAAAAAAAATTAATGTTAAAAAAAAAATTTTAAAAAAAGTTTTTCTTTTAAAAAAGTAATTATTTTAGTTACTCCCCCCACCCACCCAGCCCCCCCTTCTTCCAACCACCACACCCCAACCCCCGATCTACCCCCTAGAAAATATTTTCTACTCTCTAATCAAAAAAAAAAAAAAATCTTGAAAAATGTGTTTTCACTCATCAATCAAACAATAGAAAGTATTTTTCAATTTTTTATTTTTCACTCACCAACCAAACATGAGAAAATAAGTAAGAAACTAACTTATTTTCCATAAAATATTCTCTTCATACCAAACACACCCTGAAAGTGGCAAAAGCTAGTACTTTTCAGTGAACTTTTTCAAGAAACCGGGAGGTCGAAAACCAAGAAATTGATTTTCTTTTGTTGGGGGTTCAGAATGTGGTACTTAAGTCAAAAGTTGGATTCTTGGATCAATTTTGTATGTGAATTTGTTGGTAATGTCATCCTTCTAATTCCGTCTCTTTCAAGTAAGTAGTAATCTAAGTTGCTCGAACTCTTCACTTTCAGTGATGCACTCATGTCGACACGATGTGGGTGTTATTAATTAATTAATATGTAGTATGTTGTCCAAAATTTGTACTCTGTTATCCATAAAATGGACGTTTTCTTGTAAAAGTAACCTTTCTACTGATGGCTTAGTTTTGGCATATTGCATCTTCTCTTATATGTGGAAATTGTACCTCTGATTATATGTGAATTTCTGTTTGTCGCAATTTGGACCACTTTACATTTTAAGGGTATCTCTTTCTATATTAATTAAGGACTAATTAATTATATTTTTTTCCCTTTCAGGCCTCTAACAATGGAAATGGTGCTCAGTCACCAATTGGAAGTGACAATGAAAGTAACAATGATGATGGACCGAGTGTCGATTAGAAACCATCTTTAGAATAAACTTTAATTTTTTTGGGATATTCTCGTCGAGTAACACTTTGAAACTTCATTATTTTGATGATGTAATTTTGTAGTGTTGCATAACACTTTTAAGATTTTAGTATTTTGATGATGTAATTTTGGAGTATTTTTATTTTATATGATGAATTTGCTTATTTGATATTGTATATTGTGTTAAAATTATGATAGTATAATTATTGCAACAAAGATCTGCAGTAACGACTGAACAATTATGGCAGTTAACCGAAGACTGTTTTGTTTGAATTTGGCGGTTCTAAACTGCCATAATCATGAATTTGATTTTTGTTTTGTTTGCAATTACGGCAGTTATAAACCGCCAGTTATACATAATAAAAATGTTGCATTAACTAAGGGATATTACGACATTTTTCGTGTTTTAATTGTGGCGATTTTTAAAAAACTGAAGTAATATGTTTGTGGCAGACGGAATTACGACATTTTCTCAAGCCGCCGTTAAAGCTCTTTGTGGCAGTTTGAAACCGCCACAATACGTAAAAATAACCGTCGTAATAACCCCATTTTTGTAGTGTTTGCTAAATTACAATTTGTAGCTACAAGTTAGAAGGAGGAGAGAGACGAGCGAGATTGAGAGATGGAGGAGGGAGGCGAGCGAAAGAGGGCGGAGAGAGAGGAGAGAGGAGAGATAGAGGAATCGATTTGTATTTGTATTACACATTTTTATTTGTAAATATAAATACATATTGAGCAATTGTATATATAAAGAGGAGATAGGCAAGCGAGATTTGGGAGAGAGGGGAGAGAGGCGAATATGTATAATGTGTTTGTATTTTGTAAATCCCAATAACATTCAAATACATATTACACATTTGTATTTGTAATACAAATATATATTGAGCAATTGTATATATAGAATTGAGAATCAAACAATTTGTAGCTGCAATTGTATATTACAATTGAATCCAAATACAAATACCTAATACATATTGAGCAATTGTATATACTCACTACAACACCATCTTAATACAAAATAAATGCTTCAATTGTATTTATATATGACATACTCATGCAAATACAAATTAATGATGCATTTGTATTTATAAGTCACAAATACATTCGTATCAAGTTGTATCAATGAATACAATTATATTAATTGTATCTGTTCCTCGTATATTCACTCTGCATCATGATTCAGTTGTATTTGTATATACAAGTTATATCTAGAGACTGTAGAATCATGCAAATACAACTAATACTGCAGTAATATTTGAGCACCGCAGTATCGTTCAAATACAACTAATACTGTAGTAATATTTGAGCACTGCAATATCGTCCAAATACAAATGATCCAGTTGTATTTGGGCACTACAGTATCGTCCAACCATAAATGATGCATTTGTATCTGGGTGCTGCAGTCAATGAATACAATTGGGAAGGGATGACTAGATAGAGGCAGAGAGAGAGAGAGAGGAGGAGGAGGAGGAGGACAGAGGGAAGAGATACACTTGATACAATTGATACGTATACAACTCTCCCAACTAAGATACAAAGAGAGAGAGGGGTGATAGAGAGGGAGAAGAGAGGCGAGAGAGAAATGGCAGAGAAAGAGGAGAGAGTCGAGCGAGAGAGGGAAGAAAGAAAGGAGAGAGTCGAGCGAGAGAGGAAGAGAGGGAGAGAGGAGAGACAAATTTGCTATAAAATCCTAACTATAGCTGCAAATTATAATTTTTTCAAACTATAGCTACGTATAGTAATTACATAGGGGATGTTTGTCATACCATGTAATTTTCCCTTGAGAAATTTATCCGAGTTTAGCATGCTGAGAGAGCTAATTTATTTTCTTTTTAAATATTTTTCTTTGCTCTTATAAGAAGCCATTTTAACAATGAATTCTAATTATTATTTTTGCATAAAAGTTTATAGATCGAAAGATTAAAATCTTGTAACAATTTTGGAGAAATTTGGGAGAAATTATAAATTGAATAGGAAAATGATCATTTTTCTTGAAGCTTTAAATTTCAATTGATAATATTGTAAGTGAACACATTTTTTTTAAGGAAACTTCAATTCATAATCGCCAGGACTCGGTTTCAAAGTCACCAGCAAATTGTCACAGCTGAAGGACTACGCGTGTTCTTATGGGTTGGAGCCACATCGAGCTTTTGAAGAGTTTATTCATGGAGACCGAAGCCTAACAACTACTATGATTATTTTTTTTGCATCAGCTCGTCACTGCACTAATTTATGAAACTATGAAGTTGGATTTACGACTCAATTTACCGTTGCACGAATTGAAGAATGAATTTTGTGTGCGAGACTGGTCCAACCAAAGGTGTTACCTAAAAGCATAGCCAACAAAAATTAAAATGCCAGCGATTCAATTTCATCAACAAACTATAGTTTTGGTTTTCTTGAAAATAATGCATACACCAACAATATACGTACACTTTCACATCTTTCCCGCACCAATAAATTAAATGAAAATTTGATGATGAAAGTCAATGTCCACTGATTGTTTCTCAGGGACCAGGTCCTCAGCACAGTTTCACTAAAAGCAGTAAACAAATTTGCACACAAAATTTACGTGAAAAACCTCCCAACTCCAGGAGTAAAAACCACGAACTCAACTTTACTAACAACTTCAAGTTTATGATTACAACTCAATAATCAAGAAACTATCTCTTAGCCTCAAACAATTCTCTAGAATTGTTTCTTCTCTCAAACTCTCTCAAGAAGTCAAACCCACTTCTTGTTATAAGCCTTACAAACTTACAAACTAAACCTTAACAACCACACAAGATTGCACTAAGAATAGCTTCTACTTGTGTTCTTGAACTAGCTTGCTTGAGATCTCTATTGCTTGAGAATAACTCCTTCTCTGCTTGTGCAATAGATGATCGAATTCTTCTTTACTCCATTGCTTTTATAGAAGTCTCAAGCTCTCCTCTCCTTGATAGGAAATGTGCAAACCTTTCCTTGTCAGACTTGGTTGCCACCTTTGAAGTCCTTTCCTTGTTGAACATGGATGCTGCCACACGCCTTCTTTTACTCTCTTTCCTTGTAGGACATTGACACTACCTTTTATAGCTAATTTACATACATACCTTTTTTCCAAAAATAGGCTTTGCCTCATTATCAAAACTTTTTTGACAAGGTTTCATCAATTTCCCTCTTTTTGATGATGGCAAACTCTATCCTATTTTTGAGAAAAAACTTTAGTAGCAGTAAAAACTGGTAGGAACTCAACACAGCCAAAGTTCATTCAGCATCATAACAGTCTCAGGATCAAGGTGGTAAGGATCTCCTTCATAGACTCAATACCAAGGTTAGTAGCCAATATTGTCTTCATGATGGCATCATTTCTCATCTCAATTTTATCAGGCTAACTTTACACAATGTATCATGCTAATCAGGAATCATTTAACTTTAACAAGATAATCTTTCCCCTTTTGACATCATTAAAAAAACTAGAGAGATAATGGGAGTGAAAACGGCTGGTAACACTCATGGCTATAGGAGCAACATTAGCACATTCGAGACAATCATTAAGGATTAGCAACCCCTCAACCATAAGTAAAAGTAAGAAATAAGAAGCAAGTAGACATAAGCAGCAAGATAGGCACAAACTAAACCAATAATTAGTCCAAAACAAAATATATCAATTTTAATTACAAAAATTAATGAGAGCCAAAAGTAGGAATGCTTTTAAGGGAAGGGGGGTTAGTGTGAGGCTAAGAAGGATCAGGAGGCAGGCTTGGGAATCAGGTTCACGAGGGGCTGAATGTTTTCAAAGTGCTTTATGTGTTGCAGCATCATCTCAGTCCTCAATGTGTCCACTTGAGCTTGGGATGATGCCAGACACTCCTTCAGTCCAGTATTCTTCTTCTTTAACTTGGAAATCTCCTCATGAGCAGCCTCTAGATCCTGCAGAGATTGAGTCATGGGACTTGAGTTTTTCTTCTTGGGGGCGGGTACAATCAAGCAATCACACTCTTCCAATGTATGAAGAGTGATCCTGTCATTCTTAGTTGCTGCCACTCCTTCTCCCAGAGATACCTCAAAACTCCTAAAGACTTCAGTCAACAGAAACCCATATG
Source organism: Jaltomata sinuosa (assembly GCA_003996215.1). NCBI lineage: Eukaryota > Viridiplantae > Streptophyta > Magnoliopsida > Solanales > Solanaceae > Jaltomata > Jaltomata sinuosa. The sequence continues at coordinate 29,030 of QJPP01005309.1, read as the reverse complement.
CCAGTCTATGAGGGCCAGTTTTTGGTGAAGTCATCCTCCCCATATGTTTGATCATGAGAGCAGAAAGATTGATCTTGTCATCCAAATCAAGGGCATTCATAATCCCCATATCTCTAAAGTTGGCATCATTCCTTCTTCCCCCTCTAGGCAGTATCTCCTTGTTGACAATCTCAAATAAGATCTTGTGATCAGGTGACATTTCATTTTTAAAAACTTTTCTGGCTACCCTCTTCTCCCTACCCTGAGAAAACTTCTTGGTAAGGAGATATTCTTCATCAGACTTTCACACATATTCCTCCATACCTTCAGAAGGAACAACCAATATCTCTCCCAGCTTAGCTAGATCAAACACAATCTCCACTCCCCTCATAGTAGTGCTTACCACCAACCCTGCCAGCATGACCAAGTTGGCATAGAATTTTACAACCTCCTCCTTATGCAGCATGCGTTTATTAAGTCTAAACAGGCGATCCCACCCCTGAAATCTAAGTCTATCAAGCAATCTCTGAGCATGGGGGTTACACATTACCTCTTCATCAATAATTCTCCCTTTCAGGAGAGGTTATGTGGCATAGTAGCCAAGAGGTCCCAGCTTCAAGAACTTCTCATAGTTCTTATTCTTCACAGCTTGAGGGGGAACCACATCTTCTTCTCCTTCAATTCCTTCTTCTTCCATATTTATTGGTTCATCACTAGCACTAATCTTTCTTTTACCTCTAGCTACACTAACTTTATTCTGTTTAGCCTCTATTTGATCATCAGAGGCCCTTTTCCTGGTATAAGGGGTTCTTTGTGGGAAGGAGGGTGCAGGTAGAGGATTTGTAGAGGGTTTAGACAATGGTTTCCTAGAGGGTTTTATAGCACCCCTCTTCTTGTATCCAGGTATAGCGGTAGACTCACCCTTGGTATATTTTGGGGCAATAATTACATCCCCATTACTGTCAACTTCTTCTTCCAAAAAGGAGAGTTTGGAGACTGAAGGAGGTACAATGGTATATGTTTCTTCTGAACTATATGAGATGTTTAGGGAGTCAGTTTTTATGGAGATGAAGGTTTTGAGGATGATTTTGGAGAGGGTGATCGTAGTGGAGCAAATGGAAGAGTAGGAGATGGAAACCTTGATCGTTGTTCCCCCTGAGTGGGAGAAATAGTAGATGAGGAGAAGTCCTTATCATCGGAGTAGTCGATGAGGAAGTAGAAAGGGGAAGCAATGGGTTTTGAGGAAGTGGGAGCCATTGTAGAGATGTTTGGAGTTTAGGAGAAGAAGGTTTGGTGAATCTGAGAGAGAGAGAGAGTATGGAGGAGATGAATGGTTTCTTGTGAGAGAAAGTGTTTAAAGTATGGGAGGTGTTCGAAATGATGGTTGTCAGTTTTGAAAGAGGGAATTAATCATTAAAGGCACAACATTTGATTTTTTCCCTTAGGAGTTTGTCTTATTTAGATAAGTGGAGGGCTTCTGAAGATCAGGTTCTCATGAAAAAGACAATACTTAATTTATGCAATTTAATCTGACAATTTTGTAAAGGATGTGCATACCTTTAGGATCAGATCCTTGAGTATTTTCAACCTTTTCTTGGGTTTATTTCTTAGCAGATGAGAGATGCAAACATCAGGTCCTTGGAGTGTCCTTTCTCATTGTGGTTGTGATCCTGTGAGGAACAAAATTAAGTTAAATTACCATTATTCACCATTCACAACCATTATCTTAGCATTCAGCCTTCTAGTCAATCATTGAAGGAGGCTTTCCCTCCTTCATCTGTCATAGCTGGTTGACTGACCCAAGACCAACCTATTTTTGTTGAATGCTCTACTTCTCAGGCCTTTATTGAACATATCTACACCATCATCACTTGGTTGTTACTTTATTCACCAAATAGAGTAGCAAGAATCATCAGTCACATATTCATTCTTCAGAAACTGGCAATATAGCAAAGTTCTTATTTCCTTGAGGTCCAGGATACAAGACATAGTCCCACAAGGTGTTCCATACCAGAGGTGCTCTATTCATCCACCAAGTAGTCATCATCTTCATAGACAGTAGGGTTAAAAGAGTCAGTTGTAGGATATTCAGTAACCAGCCCTTGAGTCCCTTTGAGATACCTTAGGAACCTCTTCACATCCCTTTTCATAAGTTCTTTGACATGTGCCTCTACTGATGCATGGAAGTTCCCCCTGATATCTTCACCTCTTCACACTCTTCCTACCCCAGTCATGTCTTCAGATTTTTAGTTCAAAGCCCAACCTTTCCCCTTGAAGTTTTGCAGGAGAGAGGAAATTATCTTTGTTTCCAGTTATGTGTCTAGAGAAAGCATTGTCAAGTACCAGAGCTTGCTTATTCCTCTCTTCATTTCCTGCAGAACAGTCAGTAACTCATCTTGGGTACCCAGACTAACTTGGGTCCTTTTTTATGAGTGAAAGGATGAATCAAGTCTCTCTTGGCCCAGTGGGGAAGCTCCCTTTTGATAGAAAGCATTTTCTTAATTCCTTGTACTTGAGTTTGTTGACATGGTTCAAGCTTCTTAGCATAGCATTCAGATGAGTTGGATGTTGCCTCTTGATTTTGTTGACAAAGCTTAGGTTCCTTTGATCGGCTTTCAGATGAACTGGACATTGACTCTTAAGATGTCCTTCCTTGCCACATGCAGAACACACCATATTCATAGAGTAACTTATCTTGCAGGCCTCAGGTCTAAATCCTAGCCCATGTTTAGAAGTGGTCTAACTATTCTGAATGTAAGAGAGAAGAGTTGAAGATTTATCCATCGCTGATTATGTTCCAACTCAAGTTTGGATTCATTCAAATCTCTTGTTAGAGACTTGTTTGTTTTAGACAACTCTGAGAGCCTTGTCTTGAGTTTTTTGATGTCTTCTTCTAAGGTTTGTTGAAGAGCAGTGACCTAATTTTTTCCTTTGTCCGAGAACTCTTTAAGGGAGTTTTTTAAGGATATATTGTCTTCCTCAAGACTTTCACTTTCCATCCTTAGGGAAGCATAATCATTCAACAGATTTTCTTTCTCAGCATATACTGAATAATATGCATCTATGAGAACTGTTGAGAGAGTTTCAAGCTTCCTTTTGGAGTAGATATGTAGGTTGGGTTTGAGGTCAGAAAAGCATATCTTAGTCTCATCTTGATTAGTGTCAATACCAGGCTCAGAGCATGCCATGAGGGCAAAAGGTGTTTCAGCTGACTCTCCTTCTTTTGAATCACTTTCAGTGTCACTCATAGCCAAGAGAGCCAGCGTGTCTTCTTATTTTGCTTCCACCATGGAAAGTAGTAATTGATTATGGGGGTCATCCCCATTAGACTCATCACTGTGTTCTCCCATAGCAGCCAGAGCTTTTTGAACTACCAAGTCAGCTTCTTGAGAAGTCATCTTTCTATGAGATGGAAGAGTGAACTCCTTATTTTGATATCTGGGATTTTCTGTGGCAGCCTTCTTGTGTTCTATAGCCCACAAAGGACAGAATTTGATGAAGTGATCTGGACTGCCACACTTATGGCACAATTGAGCATCCCTTTCCTGAGCTTTGGGGGAATTCCTTTGAAAGTTTTGTCCTCTTTTGAAGATTCTTTGAAACCTTCTAGTCACTAAAGCAAGATTTTCCTCCTCATAGTCAGCAACCTCAGTGGTCTTTAGAGAGATAGTCTTTTCCTTTTTGTTAGTTCCAATGTCTTTCCCTTGACTCTTTTTTAGTTCATAGGTTGTTAAGTTTCGTATGAGTTCATCCATGTCCAAGGTATCCAAGTCTCTAGCTTCAGTGATTGCCTCAACTTTGCTTTCCCAGGATTCAGGCAGTACACTTTGGATCTTTCTCATAGCCTTTCCAGTAGGAATATCCTCCCCCAGGGAGTAGATTTCGTTGAGAATTGCAGTGAACCTAGTGTGCATATCCTGGATAGTTTCTCCTTCCTTTATCCTAAAAAGTTCATATTGCCTGTTCAGGTTGTCAATTTTTGCCTTCTTCACAGCAGTGGTACTTTCATGTGCAGTCTGCAGAGTGTCCCGAATTTGCTTGGCATCTTGAGAGGAAGAGATCCTATTATACGCATCAGGTCTAATACCACAGATCAAGATCTTTGTAGCTTTAGCATTATTTTGAATGTTTATCTTGTCAGCAGCATCCCATTCCTTCCTGTCCTTGGGAACTAGTTCCTTCCCTTCCTCAGCTGCGTTCATAGGGATAGTGGGGTCATCCAGAACAACACTCTATAAGTCAGCACTTTCACCCATGAGATGGTCCATCATTCTATTCTTCCACCAGCCATAGTACTTTCCATTAAACAGTGGTGGTCTTGTTTGAGAAGAGCCTTCTTGAGCAGTTGGACGGGCAGTCATTGGATCCTTTTCAGGTGTTAACCTTTAACAAAAAGACCCCGCTCTAATACCAATTGAAGAAAGTCAGTACCCACTGATTGTTTCTCAAGGACCAGGTCCTCAACACAGTTCTAGTAAAAGCAGTAAGTAAATTTGCACAAAAAATTTACGTGGAAAACCTTCCAACTCCAGGAGTAAAAACCATGAACTCAACTTTACTAACAACTTCAAGTTTATGATTACAACTCAATAATCAAGAAACTATCTCTTAGCCTCAAACAATTCTCTAGAATTGTTTCTTCTCTTAAACTCTCAAACTCTCTCAAGAAGTCAACCCCACTTCTTCTTATAATCCTTACAAACTAACAAACTACACCTTAACAACCACACAGGATTGCACTAAGAATAGCTTCTACTTGTGTTCTTGAACTAGCTTGCTTGAGATCTCTATTGCTTGAGAATAACTCCTTTCTGCTTGTGCAATAGATGATCGAATTCTTCTTTTCTCCATTGCTTTTATAGAAGTCTCAAGCTCTCCTCTCCTTGATAGGAAAGGTGCAAACCTTTCCTTGTCAGACTTGATTTCCACCTTTGAAGTCATTTCCTTGTTGAACATGGATGCTGCCACACGCCTTCTTTTACTTTCTTTCCTTGTTTGACATGAACACTACCTTTTATAGCTAATTTCTATACATACCTTTTTACCAAAAATAGGCTTTGCCTCATTATCAAAACCTTTTTGATAAGGTTTCTTCATTTGAAATATGCCCTTAATTAGTCTCATATAAGCCATGATATTAACATTTTCAAGAATTTATATCGCTGTTGATTCCATGTATCTATGTTGAGGAAATATCATTCTAATGACTCTCATGTGATTCAATAGGTCTCGGTAGGGGCTGCTTAAGCATATTAGTGGCCTATGGCAAAAATTAAACGAAGGTCTTAAATTTTTTTAAATTTTTTTTTTCTAATAAAGTCTACTTTTAAATTTCTTGAGATGCAAAGTTCTTAATTATTTTTTTATAATCCATTTCTTCTAATAATTCTTTTTTAATTAATAATATATATAACAAATGCATTTAATCTCTTGAGATATAGTACTCTAGATATATCAAACTTCTTTTAATATTTTTTTTGTTTTATATAAAAAGTTTAATTTTTCTACAAATTATATTTAATATTTTTCTTATAAAAAATCTATAATCTATTATTGCTAAAAAAATGAGGCCCTCAAATTTGGGGGCCTAAGGCGGGCGACTTTTTCTCAAAGGGGTAAAGCCGCCCCTGGGTCTCGGTACAGTTGGACCAAAACTTAGCTTTTGAAGAGAAGCCTGTAGCTATTCAGGGTAGGCAGATTTTTAAGTCGAGGTCCTAGGAGATAACATTTGTGAAGGTGAAATAGAAACATGGTAAAGTGAAGGAAGCCACTTGGGAGACTGAGTTGGGCATGCGGAGCAAATATTACTAATTTTTTGATCATTCAGATAATTTCTATCTCTTTATATTCGAGGACGAATGTATGTTTTAGTATCGGATGATGTGAAGACCCTCATGGTCGTCTTATGTTTTTTGTCTTTTTTCCACAGTTTAACCCTCCCCATATTTTCGGTTAGCTATTTGTAACTTATAGGGAAGAGTGACATGATTCCTAAGGTGACCAGATGCGTTTAGCGAAATTTTTCAATTTTGGAGGTCTGAAACTTGACAAGTTTGACCAAAGTCAACATTTGGTGTTGGCAAGGTTAAATTTGAGTTTTGATAATTCCACTAGGTTCGGAGGGTGATTTATGACTTCGTTGGAGGTTTGACATGACTTTTGAGGTCTTCGGGGGCATTTAGGTTCCTTGGGTGGAATTATAAATTTTCTTAAGTTTAAAGTTGACTGACCATTATCAACATTTGGTCAAGATGACCTTAGAATGGTGATTTGATGATTCCAACAGGTCCAAAATTTGTTTTATAATTGATTTACACTATTGATTTGTATTCGGGATGTTTTGAATATTTTTTGAGGGTCAAAATCAAATTAGGAGGTATTTTATAATTGATTTGCACTATTGATTTGTGTGCCCAGACACATCATTTACTTTGATAATGACATGCTCTTGGCATCTCCCTCATGGAAGAAGTTAATAATGTTCTTTTTGACAATAACCCTAATAGTGCTACTGGACCAGATGACTTTACTGGTTCTTTTTTCAGAAAGCTTGGGAGATTATTGGTGCAGATCAGTATTTTAAAAGGCGGGGGCGTAAGGCGAGGCGTTTTACTTAGCATGAGGTGAGGCGTAAGCCTGTAACACCCTTAAAAATTTAAAGATACAGACCCCAAACTATTTTTATGAGTGTAACAATCATTTTCCTGGTGTGATGAGTGCTTTGGATGTGAATCATGTTCATAAGAAACTCATACCATCAAGTTAGGTTGAACGCACCCCAACCGATTAAGTTCTCATGTAAGATTCAACTATGGTCAACTTCAAACGATCATTACTCTTAACATATAACTAATTAGGTGGCCTAATACCCACCAAATTAAAGGTCTTCGAGTTTCCTTTACAACACCATTGACTGTGTATTAATCTGAGTCCGAAGTAAGAAGTTATGCTTAGTTTATCAAGAAGACGTCAGTCTGCCTAAGGGTGATGACTCGGCGTGATGAACCATCACACTTATGACAATTCTTCAAGGCAAGTCGTCAGAATTAAACAGTGAGACCAAATTTCGGTCATGTTTTGACGGTTCGGAGTGACGACTCATCAGGGTTCTGACGGTTCGTCACCTGAACCATCAGACAAACCCGTTCTGCACTGTTAACGCATTTTCAAGGGGTTATTTGGTCTTTTTCCAGTTTTTTTAATACCAAACTATGTCGTTTTAACTGGACTAAACCTGGTATTAAGCCTAAACTACCCTAAATCCCTCATTCCCTCAAAAAAATAGATCGACACTTAGTCTAATACGGAGAAAAGAGGAGATTTCTTCTCCAAGGCAAAAGAACTCAAGTTTACCTTAGATTTTCTCCGTCAAAAGGTACGCAGAACATCCTTCTTAAATAATCTTCTAAACTCTATGGTTTTCAAACCTCACACATCTATATGATAGTTAGTGAGAAGTTAGGGTTACAAGCATACGTATGATAACTTGACTAAAGATGCATAAACTATGATTTCCCTATCTTTTGCTTGAAATTACGATTGTCTATATAATGAATTATACATGAAGGAATTTGATGGATTTTTACTGATTTTGATGTATTCTTTAAAACGTTCAAATAATTTATTAAAGTTGAATTAGTCTACTATTTAATAGATTTTGTGAACGTATTGGATCGATGGTGGAAGATTATTGTTTTCTTACATATTTTTTGTAAATGTGGGCATAATGGATTAATGACAGACCTTATTGGTTTTAAATGACGAAATGGATGACTTGAAGGTCTTGGTATGACGATACCAATAATAGGTTTATGCCCCTAACAGAATTGTTATTATTGATGATGTTTTTAAAGATATTGAAAACGATAATAATTTGGGCTCTAAGAGAATTAGATGGTTAACCGAGAAGGCGTGAGGCTAAACATCTCAACGCCCGAAACCTGTTTTTTACCGACATAGGGATGGTTCGATCCTAACTTGGGACGACCTTATCTTTTCCTCTACGAGGATGATTGTGCTGGCCATATTGTATTAAAACTCGACTCATGCGGCAAACATAGGTTGGGGCTTAGCCGATCGAGCGTTGATCGGACCCACATAGCCCGTGGTATTGAATAGAAGTCGATGATACCATCTAGTTCAAAAGTAAATGATATAAGTTTATTGTTTTTCTCTTAATGGAAACTACTTGGATATTTGTTGTTATTGTATTGGAAGTGTTTTAAATGCTAACTTTTCAGACAAAGTATTTTGTATTTATTTTTTCTGTTCTGTGTACCACTACATTCCACGTACTGACCGTCTTCGGGCGGCTACATTGTTGTATGATATAGGTTCAGAGGCACCTTCCTGCGGCACTACTCAGCGCTAGATTCGAGCGACCCAGCTTTTTGTGAGCCTCCATCCTTCTGAAGGTCACTTCTATGATAGATTTTTTTATAGTATTTTATTTTATGGTATTGTCGGGGCCTTGTCCCGGTATAGATGATTTTTTTTGTTATGGAATAGAGGCTTCGTAGATTATGTATGATTGGATCCCTTAAGGTTTGGTTTTGACTTATTTATATTGAACCAAACATTTTAGGATTGTGTACATTTCCGCAACTCTTTATTATTGAATATGCTTATTATGAATGCTAAGGGGTCTTCTCAGGCCTTTATTGGTCTGGGATACCCGTTACGTCCGGGGCCTAGTCTCGGGTCGTGACAAAGCCCCGGGGCATTGGAGCGTAAGCCCCATGGATCTTTAATTTTTAATTTATAATATAATAAAATAGTATAATAACTCAAAAATTATTTAAAAAATATATTAACAATTTTTAAAAATTTAAAATATGATTCAAGAAATGCATAGAAAATAAAACTTCTAACATCATTTTACAAGTAGAAATAGTGTAATGATATAAAAGCTATTATGAGATTCAAATCAACTCTAATATTTTAACTCCAAACAATAAAAGAATAACAATTTCTTAGAATATATGACTATACTATGCAATTTACCTCCCAAAAAAGAAATAATTAATAAACTATTAGTATTATAATTAAAACATCACTCCTTCATGAATAAAAAAAATACTTTCAAATAACAATATAATAAATATGATAATTTTGAGACATAGGAACCAAAAACATGAAGACCAATGATAAGTGAAGATGTAAAATCTGGCTATGTGTTTTAAAAAAAATGTTAAGTGATTCACCCTCACGACATTCTCAAATAATAAATAAGCAATCAGTTTTCTCAACTTTCTTATTTCTATAGATGAAAAAAATTACTAAGCATCATTCATTTATTGAAGAATTATGAGGATCAATAATATTGACTAAGAAATTTGACACATAATTGGGTAGAACTGTTAAGCGAGCCCCCAGCGTTGGGCGTTAGACTTATTGGGGCGTACGCTCGGGCGCTTAGGGCGTAAGCCTCACAGGACATAAGCCCCACACGTGAGCCCCGAGGCATTTTGCCAGTGTCTTGCCCCGGGGCGAGCCTCAAGACTGCCTTTTAAAACACTGATGCAGATATGTTTGAACTTGTCAGGATTGTTCTTAGTGGCAAGCAGATACCTATTACTTTACTACTACTTGCTTGTCAAAAGTGGAATTTCCCAAACCCTTTTTGAATTTAGATCTATTAATCTTAGTAATATTACCCAAAAGATTATCTGTAAAGTGTTGAATGATAGACTTTATAATATTATATTATTCCTAGAATCATTTCTAATAATCAAAGTGCTTTTGTGAAAGGCAAATTAATTAGGAAGAATGTATTACTAGCACAAGAGATTATACATGAGATCAAACATCCAATCAAAGGAGGCAATGTAGTGTTAAAAATTGCCATGAACAAACTTATGATAGAATGTCATGGTTCTTTATATGTGCTATAATGAGAAAGATGGAATTTGAGGAAGACTGGATTCATATTATATGCAATATCTTGTGTAATATGTGGTATTCCATCATTATTAATAGGAGGAGATGATTGTAACACCCCAATCTTTCGAGCTAGGATTCCAATCATTTTTCGCGTGTAATTAGACCTGAACTCGAAAGATTTCATTGTAACTAGGTGTTATGGTCAAGCACTATGTGTGGAGAGAGCTTTGGATGTGAATTAAGGTTTTAAGGAACCCCTAGCACAAGTTAAATTGAAAGCTTCTCTACCGGCTGAGTTTTCGTATAATTTTCTAACTAGGGTCAACTTCAAATAACCATAACTCCTAGAATATAAAGAGTTAGGTGGCCTGTGACCCACTAAACTAAAGGTCTTCGAGTCTTCTTTCCAACGCCACCGACCACGCATTAATTCGAGTCCGGAGTAAAAAGTTATGATAATTTACCAAGAAGATATCTGTTTGACCAGAAGTCCGTCGAATTTTGCAAGTTAAAAGGGAAGAGAAAATAGTCCATTTTCAGGGAAAATGGTCCGTTTTCCCAATCGTTTCCAGGACCAGAAACTCAAAAAATTCACTGAGTTAAAACGCTTAAGAAAATGGTCCGTTTGTGGCCAAAACGGACAGTTTTGGCGACCATTTTGGACACATTTTTCCTTCCTAGACCAATCCAAATTTTAATTGAAATTGCATATAAATAGTACTCCTAGGGTATTATTATGGGAATTGCTTCTTTTAAGTTATTTTGAGGGCGTTTTGGTCCTTTACCCTCATAAAACCCTTCTTGAATCGAATTTAAGTAATGTAACGCCTAAGAATAGAATTTTCATCGTTACCTCCCTCTTTCATTCTCTCAAAAATTCCTAAGCACAGAAGGTTCCCCAAAAGTGCAAGCTAGGATTCTTCCTTAAGCGTTCTTCTCCAAAGTTCATCTCCAAGGTACGTAAGAGCAACACCTTTCGTGAGGAACTCCGTTCTTTCCCGCAATTGAGTTTTAATTTCATATTGAGACCATGATTAAAGTAGGGTTTCAATGTTGAATGGTTCTACAGTATTGTTCTTGGCCTTGCTACAACCTCTTGAATATCCCTTGAGGATCTTCGTTAATTCCATGAGTTAAAGTCTTTCCTTAAATTTGAGTTCTTGGAATGACTACTAATCTCCTTCACATAAAGCTTATGAATCTTATTATGTTATTGAAAGCCTCGTTCATGTTCTCATGAGATTGACCCATACATTACTTGAAAATATATCTCAAAATTATTAAGTTCCTAAAAAGACTATGAAAATCCTTTCGTACCATTGTATGTTTTGAAAAGTGAAAGAAGTTATCGTATCTCGAAAAGTTTAAGCAAGCTATAATGATTTAGAGCCAAGGCTCACAAAGAATGATATGTTTCTTGATACGATATTTTAGATACTGGCATGACTTTTAGAAAATATTTTGAGAATTATATTATGAGCAACTAATATATTTTGGGAGGACTATTTAGCACCGAGATGGGTATACACATCCCCCAAAACTACGTGCCACCGTAGGATAGGATCGTCCGCAGTTAGGGCGATTCCTCTTTTAGCCTTCGAGCTTAGATTTGGATCCATAAGTTATGTTTCGTCTTATACCCTGGCAAGGTATAGGATGGCTCTTCTCAATGTGGGCAAGACATTGGACTCCGTGATGCTCACATGGTTTATGTCGGGTAAGAGAAACTCCTCCAAACTTAAAAGACTAAAAATTTTCTTCTATTTATTTACTAAAGATTTATGGAGGTTGCATGACAGTTTCTTTATGATAGCATCTCAACTTTCTTGTTTTGGCTTCTAGTTCCACAAAGTTTATTAAACGAGCTTTACATATTTCATGTTGATTTTTGGTAACTCACTTGTCTCATTGTTGTTACATTCCTAGCTTTGTAATGAAAGTCGGTAAGTTCTACTACTATCTCCTTTTTCAGCTAGTTGTTGTGTTGCCTTATTGTCTTGTTCAGTTTTCAGTTTCTACAATAGTACATGCTTATGCTTCTATTCAGCTTTTACGTACCAATACATTCCATTGTATTGATGCTCTTCTTGTGCTGCATCGTTTTATGATGTAGACTCTGGTGTTCAGACTCAGGATCGCAGCAGGTCGCTTCTCTAGACTCATCATCGTCGACATAAGCTTGTGGTGAGTCCTCTTTGCATCCAGGGGACTTGGTCATTTTCTTCTCAGTCTTTTAGTCTTTTAGTCTTTTAGATGGCTTAGTTTGAATAAAGGTAGCTTGGGGCCATGTCCTAGCGAATTCAGTCAGTTGATGTCATAGAGGCTTTCGTTAGACACATGTTAGTTTCAGCTTTCCAATTTGTCCTTTAAATGACTTTCAGTATTGAATATTGAGACCAAGAGATTCATATTTTATTTTCAGAGATTTGTTCTAAGTTTATTATTGCCAGCTTCCGCAAATTTATAAAAGTTATAGTTTTATGAACAGCTTGCCAGACCAAGGGTCCGCTTGGGATCACTCGTGGTTCTGAGTGCCATGTCACGTCTAGGGTATAGGCTCGGAGCGTGACAATGATTTTTCCAAATCTCACAGAGGAGTAAAACAAGGATATGTCATCCCTTCGTCTTTATTTATAATGGTTGTTGAAGCTCTATTTAGGATCCTTAATAACCTTTATAACAATTCTATGTTTAAAGATTTTCACATGTTGCCAATAGTCTAAAATAAGCCATCTATCTTATGCGAATAATTTAATTATTTTTAGTGTAGGCAAAACAAAAACTTTGAAGCTCATGATCATGGAATGTCTAGAGAAGTATGAAAAAAATTCTGATCAACAGATTAATAAAACCAAAAGTTGTTTCTTAATGAATGAGAACACATCTACTAAGAGAGTTGAAATGTTTCTCAGATCTTACAGGTCAGGAGGGAGTTCTTTCCTATAACTTATCTTGGGTACCCCCATATTTATAGGAAGGAAGAGGATTCATTATTTCACAGACAATGTCACTAAGATTCTCAAGAAACTCAATTCTTGGAATTGCAACAGACTATCTATAGGGGGATATTATTCCTATAAAGCATGTTTTAGGTGTTATGCCAGTGCATCTCTTATCGATTTGCCAACCCCCTAAAGACATTTCTAAGCAAATTGAGAGAATATTTGCTAACTTTCTATGGGCAATACTGATGGAAGAAACGTATCACTTGGTTATCCTCCCCTATTCTGGAAGGGGGTATAGGATAATACGTATTAGACCTAATCAAGAAATTTCTAACAGTTTTGCTGCAAAGATATGGTGGCAATTTAGAACAAAGCAATCCCTACGGTCAGATTTCAGGAACGCTAAATATTCCAGAATAATTCACCTAGTGACAAAAAACTGGAGTTATATTCATTCTTACAACTAGAGGAGGACGATGAAGATCAAGAACAAGGTCGAATCTCTCATCTTATGGATGGTTAACTCTGGAAACACTATTTTTTTGTGGATAATTGGAGTGGACTTGGTAGGCTGGCCGAATTTGTAACAGATTCTACTTCTATAAGAGGCCAAGTCTCTAATTTTATTGAAGATGGTAGATGGAATTATATCAAGTTTCTTAATGTTTTGCTTGTGTCTATAGTTTCTCATATTCTTAGAGTTACAATTAACTCTCTTAATCTACTAGATCAACCTATTTGGATAGGCAATCTGTTTAGAATATCATCAAGGAAACTCATTGTACTTTTCTCGTCAACAATATGTTATGGCACAAACAAACTTCTTTTAAGATTGCCTTCTTTTTGTGGAGTCTTAAAAAAGAAGGTAGATGTGGACTTAAATGTTGGAAGATTTGCTCTAAACTTCCCCTCTAAATGCTCCTATTGCACTGATAATTTAAAAAAGGAGGATGAAAACCATTTATTTTGGTGTAGCATGAATAACAAAAAGATATTAATTATCTCCATACACCATATTATCTCTTGTTGGTTGGTTAAAGGAGACAATCCTATTCACAACATGGTGGTTCAGTTCTGCCCAATTTGATGACATTAAGATGTCGTCAAACAAGATAATTTATATGATCAATCAACAACTGAATCTGACTATCCACAAGGAGTTTTCATCCTTTCTTGAACTGGGAGATGATGTATGAGATTCTTATGAATGCTAATCAACGACTATCTAGTTTGCCCATCAAATGTAATATTTCTATCTCTGATTTCTTGAAGCTTTATACCGATGATTGCTCGAAAGGAAATATTCCTAGATCATGTATAGGAGGTGGTGCGATTAGAGAATGAATGAAAATTTTATAGCTGCTTTTGGGGGACATCTCGGCAATAATACCAATTATGTGTCAGATTCTTGCTCTGTAAATTGGGGTGAAATGGTGCTGCAATAATGACATCACAAATCTGGAGGTAGAATCTGATTCCAAAATACTGGTGGATTGGATTTTGGTCAAGTTTCAGCCTCCATGGATTCTGATAGACAACATCTCGAGAATCTAAAGTCAATTGGAAGCGTGGGAAATTCAACATTGCTTTAGGAAAGACAACAAGGTAGCTGATTCATTGGCTAACTGGGGACGGACATGCAATGAAATTACCTAGATTCATACTTTTCAAGAACTGCCAAAGAAGATTCGAGGAGAAATCAATTTGGACAGATCTCAAATGCCTGCTATTAGAGTAAATATATCCAAGAGATCGTTTTATGTAGATAGAAACATGTATAGAATGTATTCATGTGATGTTCCCTGAGTTTACACACTTTGTATAGGATGGAACTAGCTCCATTTTAGCAGGTCGGGGAGTTCATCTTGACAGTCGAGCTTCTTTGATTAATAAAGTGCATCCTCTCTATAATTTAGAGATGGCTGAATTGGATAAAAAAAAGTAAACAAGTATTATAAAAATGAAGAATACTGAAATCAACTCACAAAACAAATGTCACATATCTCAAGGCTTTTCTTATTTTGATTTAGTGAAGACTGCTTAAAGCTTTTGCTTTTTCCCTCAAGACGAACTTTTTGACCTTGCCAGTTGAAGTTTTAGGTAAATCTTCAAAAAGGACTGTCCTAGGTGCCATGTAATGAGGCAAATGATCCCTACAGAAGTTGATTATTTCTTGTGAAGTAATTTCACCAAATCCTTCCTTCAACTTCACGAATGCACAAGGTGTTTGTCCCCAATGATCATCTGGTCGTGCGACTATTGTTGCTTCAAGAACTGCAGGATGAGTATATAAAACTCTTTCCACCTCGAGCGTGCTTATGTTTTCTCCACCAGAAATAATAATGTCTTTCAAGCGGTCCTTAATTTCTATGTAGCCATCTGGATGTTTTACAGCAACGTCACCACTATGAAACCATCCACCTTTAAAAGCTTCTTCGGTTGCTTTATCATCTTTGAAATATCCACTCATCACAGTGTTTCCTCTAAACACAATCTCACCCATGGTCTTTCCATCAGTTGGCACCCTTTCCATGGTCTCAGTGTCTCTAACTTCAACTTTTTCAATACAAAGATGTTGCACCCCTTGTCTTGCTTTGAGCACAGCTCGTTCATCAAGGGGCAAAGAATCCCACTCAGGCTTCCACAAGCAAGATGTAGCTACACCGTAGGTCTCTGTTAGTCCATATCCGTGAGTTACACCAAAACCAAGCTCTTCCATTTTGGAAAGGACCTTTGGAGGCGGTGGTGATCCGCCTGTAAATATTTCGACCTTATGTGGAAGTGGCTTCCTATCATTTAAAGGAGAATTTGCTAATATATTTAAAACAGTTGGTGCCGCACCCATATGTGTTACTTTGTAAAGAGAAATACTTTCAAATATATTTTTTGCGGAGACTTGCCTAAGGCAAACGTTTGTGCCGCCAAGTGCAGCCATTCCCCACAACATGCACCATCCATTGCAGTGAAACATTGGAACTGTCCAAAGGTATGTAGGCATCGGACGCATTCCACAATCTTGAAATGTAGCAATAGTATTGAGATATGCACCTCTGTGACTGTACACAACCCCTTTGGATGATGACGTAGTGCCAGAAGTATAATTGATACTGATAGGGTCAAATTCAGTTTTTGGCCACCTTATTGTAAAACTGCTATTCCCACTTGCCAAAAGATTTTCGTATTCATGAATATTATATGTCTCGCTTATGGGAGGAGCGGGATTCTCAGATTCAGGGATTAACACAAGAATTGGTGGTTTAATTGTTTTGTCTTTTGAAAGAAGATTGAGTGCTCCTTGAGCAATTTGGAGCAATTGCTGGTCAACAAAGATTATCTTGGCTTCTGAATGTTTCAGGAAATCAGCCACCATTGATGAATCAAGACGAGTATTTAATGTACAAATGATTGCTTCGGCCATTGGTACTGCAAAATGCAGCTCCTGCATTGCTGGTACATTGGGAGCCAGAGTTGCAACCTGCAAAAATTGTTCAAATTTATATTACTATCAAGAAAATAAATCAAAATGTATCTAAAACTATACATACTTGGAAAAAAAAGTCTTACCACATCTCCCCGAGAAATCCCAAGCTGAACCAAAGCAGAAGCAAGTTTTAGACACCTAGAATGTGTCTCTTCCCAAGTGTACTTCACTGAAGAGCCAAAAACAACAGAAGTTCTATCGTGGAAAACATTTGCTCCTCTCTCCAAGAAACTTATGGGTGTCAATGGAACATAATTTGCAGGACTTGTAACGAGACCCTCCAGTAATCTTCGAGACTCATCCATCGTTTCAATGTCCCCAGCAAGTTGGCATAGCTGCCGGACCCTGTGAGTGCGTGCGGTTAATTGTACTGATTGGTTAAAGAACCTCAGTGCCACTTTCGAGCTTTTGAAGAATTTATTCATGGTGCCGAGACAAGCGAAAAGCCTAAACACTATGGAAATATTTTCTGCACAATAGGAGTAGTAATATATAGATTTGGATTTACAGCTCGTATATATATATGTAGAAAGACCAAATGCATTAATTGAAGAATGAATTTCGCCTGCGTGACTGGTCCACCCGAAGGTGCTACCTGAAAGCATAGCCAACAACAATTAAAATGCTAGCAATTCCAATAAATTAAATGAAAATTTGAAATATGCCCTTAATTAGTCTCATATATCTTATAGGGAAAATTACACTTTATGGACATTGAGATGAAATTATTACATATTTTAGCCTAATTTTTTAAAATTACATGAATAGCCCAATTTTTCGCTCAAGTATAAACCCACTTCTTGGGATCCCTCTAAGAGTGGCAACGGAACCGGGAGGTGCCGGTACCGGTTCCGGTCCGGTGGACTCCGATTCCGGTCCGGTGGACTCCGGTTCCGGTCCGGTGGACTCCGGTTCCGTCCGGAGTAGGGGTTGGCCGGTAGGGGTAACGGGACGGAAGGGGTAAAATTACCGGATCGTCCCGGTCCGGTCCGTCCCTGTACCGGTCCGGTGGAAAATTTCAATTTTTTTTTTTATTTATTTATTAAATAGTCGTTGGGTTAGCCGTTGGCAACGGCCAGTGGGCCCCACCCAACGACTATTTCAGCCAAAACACCCCCTACCCTCCAAACTTTTTTTAATACCCCAAAGTTTTTAAAAATACATTTTAGTCCTAAATTTTAACTATAAAAACCCCCCACCCCTTCATTATTTATTACACAAAATTTCTTCTTCTTCATTTACTCTCTCAATTCTCAATCTTCTACTCTTCTACTCTCTATTCTCTAATAGTCTCTATTAAATTGTTAATTTTATTTGTTGGATTATTTTGGAGCAATTTTCAAGCTTCAAGTTTCATCTATCAATTTCGGCTTTTGGTTATACACGTCTGTTTTTACGCAGGCGTTTGGTACATTCGTTCCAACTTTCATCTCTTTACTTATTTATTTTTTTGCATTTAATTTTTGTATTTATTTATTTGCTTACTTTTAATATTTTAATATGGAATCCGGTGATAAAAATGTCGGCCAAGGTAAAAAAACACTTTTTGGTAAGTTGACTAATGCAGTAACCGGAAAAACTAAAGTCGGTAGTTCTTCTAAATCCAAATCTAAAACTAGACAACAGCCTGAATTAAGAATAAATACGAATGATTTTACACATGTTGATGAAACTCCTTTTAATATTGATAGCAATACTCAATTAGATCATGAATTTTTACAGACAAGGTTTGGTAATTTTAATGAAGAACTAGATGAAGAATTAGAATATGATAATGAATATGATGGTAATGATACTTATGATGATGATGAAACAGAGCTGCCTACGGCTACTAGTCTCACTCCTGCTCCCGCTCCCGCTCCCACTCCCACTCCCCCTGTACATCCTACTAGGGCTAAGCCAAAGGCTGAACGTCCTAAAAAATCTGTTGTGTGGCAATTTATGATTCAAAGTGAGGATAAAACTCAAGCTATTTGTAAAATATGTAAATATATTTTGAATCATAAAACTACGGGAAAGTCGAGTGGGACGGGACATTTAAGAAATCGTTTAATGGGATGTTGTAAAAATGAATTTTTGCAAGCTCAGGCTATAGCCGATGCAAAAAAATATGGTACTCCCCTTCCCGATGCATCTGTAGGAGTAGGGGCCTCTAACATGATCCAAACACAGTTAAACCCTTCTAATGTTGCTGGCCCTAGTACACATCGCAGTTATAGTAGAGAAAGAGATCTTGAAAAATTAGCTAAAATGATTGTTCTTTGTGGCTTGCCTTTTAGTTTTGCTGAAAATCCCGATTTTGTTCATTATATTCAAATAGTGTATAATCCTTCTTTCACAGGTTTTTCAAGAAATACTATTAAAAAAGCTATTTTTGATTATCAAGGACAACATGTACAATATCTTCGTTGTTTATTTAACTATAATACTTGTAGAATGGCTATCACTTCTGATATGGGTCGTAGTCCTAATGGTAACGATTATTTCACTATTACTGGTCATTGGATTGATGAAAATTGGAACATGCAAAAAATAATTTTAGGTTATAAATATTGTGAAATGCTGAAAACCGGTAGTTACATAGCTCAAACTATTATAGATGTTTTACAATTTTATGAAATTTGTAATAAAGTAATTAGTGTCACCCTTGATAATGCTTCTAATAATACAAATGTTGTTGATAAACTAAAACCGACAATTTGCCCTATTTATAATGACGGTTTTCATATTAGGTGTGCTGCACACATATATAATTTAATTGTTAGAGATGGTATAGCAATGTATAATAATGGTTGTATAAAATGTGAAGCTGCATGCCATTTTATTTTTAAATGTCAAGTAAAGTCTAGACGTGTAGAGTTTGAAAATCGGTGTCGTGAATTAGAACTCCCCCTAGAAAAATTCCAAAAACAGTGTCTACTAGATGGAATTCTTTATATGAAATGCTTAAAGTTGCTTATGAATATAGAAAGCCTTTACAAATGGTTTGGAATGCTCACAATTCAGATATTGATTATAGAATTACTGACACTGATTGGAAAGAAGTATATGAACTTAAAGAATTTTTAAAAGTTTTTTATTTAGCTACAAAACAAATATCTGGACTTTATTATCCAACTATTTGTTCAGTTTTACCAAATATATGTGCTATTTCTGATAAATTTTTTCAATACAAAAATATTCCACGGTTTAAAGATTCTATTAATGCAATGATTAAAAAATTTAGAAAATATTTTATTCCTATTCCTCAAATTTATTTAACTGCTTGTTTATTAAACCCAACTTACAAAGAAATAGGTGCATCACGAATGGTTGAAAGAATATATTCAAATTTAGATATTTTAGAGATTATATATCAGCAAAGTATCCAAGGTGACGAAGTTGCCGAAGAGGATAAAATACCTAGTTTGTCCGATGTTAAAGATAGCATAAGAATTGAAGCTAGAAAATTGTATGACTTGTACAATTCTAGTAGAATAAATGATGAAGTACGTAATGTAGAACCTTCAAGTTCTAGGCGTAGATATTCAAATGAAGATGATATTGATGATATGATGGAAAATTATCTTGGTCTTACTTCTAATGAAAGGAATGATTTTGATGAATATCTTAATCAGGGAATGGAAAGCATTAAGGATGCACAAGGCAAACCTCAACTTTTGGAATGGTGGAAGACTCGCGGCAAGTCATTTCCAAAACTTCAACCGGTGGTTCGAGATTTGCTAGCTATTCAAGCATCTTCAGTAGCTTCGGAGGGCGCTTTTAGTGCAGCAAGATATCAAATTGGGGAGCATAGGTATTCATTAGCATCAGACAGCTTGGAGATATCGGTATTGTTTAGAGATTGGATCAATGCCGAGCGAAGGAATTATGGGCGTCCTAGTTTACCTGTCCAATTTGAATATGATATAGATAATATTTTGGTAAATTCTAGTGAAGACGGCATGGATGCATTGGAGGATCAAGCACAACAACCACTTCCAGAAAATGTTACCAGGGAATTGTTAGAAACTCTACGTCAAGACTATTTTCAAGGATTCAAATATTAGTATGATAGTTCGAGGCCTAATTCAAACAGAACCCTTCCTAGAAGGTGGTTGCGTAGATTAGGTCCTCTTCTAATATTTGTAATACAAATTGTATTATTTAATTTTTATGAATAAAATTATAGGCTATTCGCCTTAAATTTTTTTAATTATTGTCTTCAATTTAATACAAGTCTTTTTTATATATTTCAATTTTTAAATGTTTCAAACTTAAGTTACAATTTGAAATTTAAAAAAGTTTTTAACAAAGTTTGATATAGTTTAAAAAGTTTCAAACTTAAGTAAGTAAGTTATTAAGTTAGTTATAGTTTAAAAATTTAAATTTAAACTTTTAAGACTTAAGACTTAAGACTTAAGAGTTTAAAAAGTTTTTAAGAGTTTAAAATTTGAAATTTAAAGTTTTAAACTTTTAGAGTTTAAAATTTAAACTCTAAAAAAAGTCTAATTTATTAAGTTATACTTTTAAAAGAAATATAAAATAACTTATATATTTTGAAACCTTTTCAATTATAAATAACCAAATTTTAATTTAATTAAAATTTTAAAAAAAAGAAAGCGGGACCCGATATACCGGTCCGGTCCCGGTAGGTACCGGTCCGGGATGAAAAGGGAAAAATTCCTGATACTACCGGTACCGGTACCGTCCCGGTTCCCGGCTAACGGCGGAAGATTGCTCCGGTACCAATCTGATTCCGGTTAATACTGGTCCGGAAGTACCGGTACCGGTGCCGGTGCCAGCCATAGATCCCTCCAGTTCTATGTCATTCTCATTTGCTTTCCATGTAATAGTGACTCCACTCCAGAGGTGTTTGCTTGTGGTTATTCCTAGGCGAAATAGCTTGGATACCCTTGTAATTGTCTTCATTTGTCACATTGACTCTCCTACTCACCCATTTGCCTACTGAACACTTAAACTCAATAAAACACAATATTTCAAACCCCTCTGACCACTGACCGAGCTTATGTGGCATTAACGTTGCTGAGTTGGAAAAATGCGTAACTACACGCGTTTAAAAGCGAGTAAAAATAATATATTATGCATTAAAAGTGAAAAAAAACAATAATATAAATTTAAAAGAAAAAAAAAGTTAAAAAATGTATCTTCTTCTTCACTCATTCCCCACCCCACCCCCACCACACACACACGGCTTTCTTCTCCACCCACCACAACCACTCTCTTCTTCTTCTTAACGCACCCACCCTCCCTCTCTCACACCTAAATGCTCCCTCTCTTTTCTGCAAATCAACACCGCCGCCGCCCTAATTTCATCGTTCTGCCCAAATCAAATCCCATGAATAATTTTCAGATTTTCTTCTAAATCTTAGTTTTTTGGATTCTAAAAAAATTGAGGCCATTGTTTGTATTAGTTGGGTTCAAAGAGGAACTGCGGATATGAAAATGTGAAGGGTGATGGTGGGTATTGAAAGATTAAAATATCTCCATTGATAAGCTTGAGAAAGCTTGAAGAATAACAAATGAGTCTTATGAATTTATGAAATTAGTTCGAAATTGTGATTGGGGTTCGTTAGGGTTTATGTTTGTAAACTTGTAGTTGAATTTCAAGTCAAAATAGGAAAGAATTTCACCTATTTGGCATGAGTTTGGTGCTCAATTTGTGAGCAAATATGAAGAATAATGGCTGTTGAAAATTTTTAGAACTTGCAAAAGTTATCTATTTGTTTTAATTTTTTTTTAATATTTAATTTCTTATGTGTCATTAAAAAAATGATGTGGATTCCACGTGTAAGCGATTGTATTACACCCACATTGATCGGACAAAAAAGGGTTTATAATAATATGTTTTATTGAGTTTAAGTGTTCAGTTGGCAAAAGGATAAGTAGAAGGGTCCAGGTGACAAACAAAAACAAGTACAAGGGTCTCCCAGGCTATTTAGCCTTATTCCTATTAAGAAAGAAAAAAGTTGATGAATAAAGCTCGAAAGATGATTTGTTTTAATCAGCTATTGCAAGAATTTGGGATGAGAGCAGTTGGTTTCAAGTCATTTACCAATTCTGTTTCTCAAATGCACGATTTTGATTTCAAATGTTTTAAATTACTTCTTAAATTAAAATTAAAATATTAAAACAAATTTTCGAGTTGAGGTTAATATGCTAGAGAACTTGATAAGTAATATTAGGGGTGTCAAATGGGTGGGTTGGACTGAAATTAGAAAGGAAAAGGACATGGGCTGACCATTTTCAAAAGAAATGACTCATGTTTGACCTATTGGACAGAATAAGGCCCTTCTCCCTTTTTATTTCCAAATTTTAGCCATTGATACAAATAACTCAAATTCGATCCATTTAGCCTAATTTTGCAGCCTTTGTTGACTTTTTCTTTGTTTGTTTTTTCTTTGTTTTTCGGGAAAATATCTCAAAACACACATAAACTATGATCGGAATTGCTGTTACACACTTTAAGTTTGCGGAGGTCCTATGACCCCCCCTGGACTATTTTATAGTATAATATTTAGGGTATTATCAGCTTAGCTTGACCACTAAATCACTCCAACTAAAATAAGTGCTTTCACACGTTATCAAAAAGAGGGGTCAGTTCTCATTAATATTAATTTATCTTCCATTAACCGTAGAATTTTCTTAAAACTCTCTAACTTTATCTTCATGATTATTGATCAAATAACACAAATCATTCCAATTTCATGTGATTTTTACTTTCAATCTACTATTTTGAAGTTGCTGCTTATACGTGTGTTCACTTGCATGTCCATCTATGCTAATAATACCCACAATATTACACTATAAAATAGTTCAGGGAGGTCATAGGACCCCACAAAGTTAGAGTGTGTAACAACAATTTCAGTCATAGTTTAGGTGTGTCTTGAGCTATTTTCCCTTGTTTTTCTATTGTTTTTTCTTTTCGTTGACCCTTTTTTTTTTACTTTTTTTCTGCCTTTTTTATTTCTTTTTTTTTTTGTTATTTTTTTGTTGCTCTTTTTATTTCTTTTTTATTATATAGTGTATAATAAATGTAGTTTTTGCAACTTTTTCTCTCCCTCTCTATCACTGTTTCTTTCGTTTGTTTTATTTTTTGGCTGCCATTTTTTTTTAAAAAAATTGCTCTTCTACTTGTTCTTTTTTTTTTTTAACAATCAAATATAATTTTTAGTGTTTTTTTTTCACAATATAATGAAGATAGTTAAAAATGAAGGATCGATTTTGCTTCCCCTTTTTAATTTCTTCCTTAGTAATTGGAGAATAGTTGTATAGAATGTGTATAGAAACTGTATATGATATGTAACAAAACTGTATAGAATATGTATAGAATGTGTAGAAAAACTGTATAAGATATATATATATATATATAATTATTGTATAGAAGATGTATCTGTATAAGATTTCTATAGAAATTATATATTTGTTGTGTAGAATATGTATATATATATGATGTGTATAGAAAATGTATCATTGTTGTATAAAATATTTATCATAATTGTATTGTATATATGTATCATATATGTATTGTATTGTATCAATATGTAATACATTGGAGGTTGTATCAATACATTAGAAGAACAAAAAGATACAGTTATCTAGATACATATATTTGCTATTAAATATGCATTGATACATTTTTTTCCTTTTGGAATTGTATTTGAAAAAAAAACTACTCTTTTTACAACTAATTGTTAAAGAAAACAAGTAAAAAGCAAAAAAAAAGTTTTTTTTTTTACAAAAAAAAGCATGGAAAAAGAAGAAAAATGAGCGGAAAAAAGAACAGCATTTTTTAAATTTAAATAGTAGTTACAATAAAAGTTTTAAAACAAACAAACAAAAAGAGAACATTAAAGGGGCATTAAATTTGGGGGATAGCAGCGAAATGGACACTAAGGCCTCATTTGTTTGCACTTAATGGAGGTCTGAATCAGAATGGTTCAGACCTTAGGCCATTAAGTGCATTTATTTTTATTCAGATTTAAGCATTTAATGGTCTGAATGGGTCTTAATCATTAAGATCTAGAACAAAGTTTTAATACCATTAAGAGGTAAACTTGTATTGATAATATTCACCATCACTCTATCCACAATCACCAATCACCACCAGTTACCACCTTTGTCATCACAATCACCACCACCATTGTCAACCTCCATTACCATCGCCAACCACCACCACCAGCCACCATTACTATCATTCACTACCACCCCTACTACCTCCATCATTATATATAATTATATCCATTGTTACCACCATCACCGCCACCTCCAATACCATTGTGGTCAATCCTTACAACTAACCAACTCCACCATCATAATTAGCACATCCACTAACTACCACCAACACACCATCAATCACCACACGTTTTTCAGCCATCACCACCACCGTTGTCACAGTCAGTGCCACCTCCACCACTATCAACCACTACCACCAGTACGGTCAATCCCTACTACCAATCACATCCACCATCACAACTAGAATCGCCGTCAACTACCACACATTTTTCCGTTATCACCATCAACACCGCCAACTACGAACCTTAGCCAACTTCACCATCACAAAAACCACCACCAACACTTCCAATCGCCATCATTGTGACAATCACTACAACATCAACCACCTCTATCATCACAACTATCATCAGCAATATTACTAGCCACAAACACTAATCATTACCACCACCACCACCATTACGAACCATCTCCATCATCACTAATAAACGTAAATGTTTTTTTTTTAATCAAATAATAGTTTTATTTTTATTAAATTAAGTAATTTTCTAATATATAATTAATTTTTATTTGAATTGTACTTTTATTATATTTATAAATAAATAAATTACGCATATTCAGATGTTGAAAAACAAACAGTCTTAATTATTCAGTATTCAGATCTAGACACAACATCTTAACCATTCAGATGTGCATTCAGATTCAGACGTCTTAATCTTAATGAAAACAAATGAAGCCAATGACATATTATATTTCTTGGTCATCCGCATGTCAATAGTTTGACCGAATGGCCATTTATGTCATTCTCCCAAATTAGAATGATTTAAAGGGGTTGAATTATAATTAGGTTGGGTCCTGACCCACCCAAATTTACCTTGGGTTGAATTGGGTTGGGTTGAATTGGATTGAGTTAAATTGGGCTAAAAACTGGGTTGGGTCATAACCCGCCCAATTTGACCCGTTTAATCTAATCAAAACTACTACTTATATTAACATACTTTTGTACTTTGGTACCTCCACCCAGCCCACCACCTCCCACCCCACCCCCAAGCCTCCTTACCCCCACCACCTCCACCCCACCTAAAACTCAATTTTTTAATTTTTATTTTTTTTTAAAAAATATAAAAAAGTAATATTTTTGGTACCCCCACCCCAGCCCCCCTAGCCCTCACCACCTCCTCCATATCCAAAACTCAATTTTTTAATTTTTATTTTAAAGAAGAATTAAAAAAAGTAATATTTTTGGTACACCCTCCCCCCCCCCTCAGCCCCCCCCCCCACCACCTCCACCCCACCAAAACTCAATTTTTTAATTTTAATTTTTTTTAAAAAAAGTAATATTTTTGGTACCCCCCCAGCCCCCACCACCTTCACCCCACCTAAAACTCAATTTTTTAATTTTTATTTTTATAAAAAATAAAAAAAAAGTAATATTTTTGGTACACCTCTCCCCCAACCCCACCCCCAGCCCCCCCTCCCCCAACCTATCCCCTAGAAAATATTTTCTACTTTCTAATAAAAAAAAAAAAATTAAAAAATGTGTTCTCACTCATCAATCAAATAGTAGAAAATATTTTTCAAAAAAGAAGCGGGTTGAAGTTGAGATATAATTGGGCTCAACTCAAGATTATCTTTTTAAGGGAAAACTACATAAATAATCAAACATCCTTACCCTAATTACTAAATATCCCAATACTTTAAAATAATTACATTTATCCCATTAAATTAAAATTACACGGTTAAAAAACTGTATCCACCACAATCTTTAAAAAAGGGCCGAAAATCACTCAACCTGTATCTAAAGGCAACGATTTTTCTCTCTCTCAATTTCCTCCCCCCCCAAATCACGCCTTCAAGCAAGGACTCCATCTTCCACACGATCTTCCTTCACTTTTCAAAAAAATTTGGCGCTGCTGGATCAAAATCTTCCATAGTTGAGGTTGGTAAAATTCGATTTTCAACTTTTACTATAGTTTAGTTCTAAGTTATCATAATCTATAAGAGCAATTACTTGATAACGAATCAACGATTGCCTTCATGGATAACGAATCAGATAACTTGATAATACCAAGTAACCAACAATGGCCTTCATTTGATTTAGGTATATCTCAAATGGAGAACACTGAAGTGCCTTCTCCGACCTTTGTTCCGGCTGTTAGAGACTTTGAAGAAGAAGACTGTAATGACCCTTCCGGTCATTTCCACGTTTAAGTTTTGAAGTCAAGCAAATCGACAAAAGATATCGTAAGACCTTTAACAAATTTTCTGAACTTTGGGTCAAATGTATCAGGGCTTTTCTCTCAATATATAAAGAGTTAGAAGTCCCCCGAAATACCAAATCGAAGGTCTACGAGTCTAGTTTCCAACGCAAAAAACCTCACGTCCAACGGATCGCGGAGTAAAAAGTTATGACTGTTTTACCGCGGACTGTCTGGCAGAAAACGGGTTGCGAACCGGATCGCGAACCGGGTCGGGTTAAACGCGATTTAAGCCTCGATTTCACGTTTTAAAATGCCATTTCAGTTCCGAAACAGTGATAAAATATAAGGGAGGATCCCGAGAGAATTCTTGAATATCGAAATCGTGCGTAGGCGAATTACGAGCCTAAACTTAAGAACTTTGTTAGCATCGTGCGTGTATTTGAAATATTTATTTAAAAGTTGAATTTGGTAAAAACTATATTATTATTGTCTTTTAAAATATTTTAAAGGTTCATGAAAAATATCTTTGATACGATATAAGTGTATATGTATTTATTTTATAAAGTTTTATACACCGTAACATTTTAACGGTGATAGTAAATTTAGTTATGTTAAAATTTATTATTATAATATCGTAGGTTTATTGGAAATAGTTTTCTATCAATTATGGTATATTTAAAATATTATATTTATTTTACCACGAATTTATTCAATACCCGAATACGTACGTAGCGGGGACCCACCTATCATTAATTGGATAAGGGGAGATGTGGTGTTGACACCCCCCCCCCCCCCACGTGGAAACCAACTAATGTGGTAGGCTGCCACTTATTATGTAATATATATTCTATATATACATTCTGCCTAACTTGTTCCACTAATGTTCCATATATATACATTCTGCCTAACTTATATTTACTATTTGTATTTATCCTTAAATTTAGCTTAGGTATTATTGTGAGATGTGGTTAGCAGTAGTTGCAAATTGAGATATATGTTCTTACCGTGGAGAATATTTGGTGGAAAGAAATTACGTTGACACCTCGTTCGATCACCGAAAGAAATTCAATTATCTACGTCGAGTTATTCAAGCCCGAGATCGAGTTTGATTTCGTGTTGGGGATTTTTCGGAGAGATTCAAGCTTGTCATCGGACGACAGGTAGGTTACGGTTTATTTTCCCTAGACTCCGTATATATAAAATAAAATTGTATTAATGGGCATCCTTGGGTTGGTTTATTAGGTTGGTACCACAGACCTCGACCGCTTTATTCATATCCGCCTACTTTTGTTCCTTCCGTTGTTTGTAGTATTTGCCGATGTATTTTATTTACCCTTGTGGTCCTGTGAGGCCTTGCTGACTCTGGAACATAGAAGGTGGGATTTTGGGAATGTCCGCGAGTCCCGGGCATAGAATTATCCTTCTAGGCTGGTTATGCTTGCTGAGTAGCTGTGGGCCTGTGCAGGGTCGATAGGTTGATTGTGAGCTGCGGGGCAGCTATTGTGTGTGATCATACCATTTCCATGCATATAAAGAGGTTTTATCCATGTTTTACTGTGGTTTTGGCTTCGGGCCTACTGGCACTGTTTTCTAAACCTTGCATGGCCCGGGGGGCCGTTTTGATGGAAATGATTTGGAAATGGTTGATTTCACTTGTGGAGATTTTTGGGCAAGAAAGTAAAATTATGTTTAAAATCATCAGTTTTATGATTATCGCTAGACTCGGCAGGGCCGGGGTGCTAGTTGAGTTTTCTTGTTACTTGAGATGATTTTTAGCCTCGGTCGGACCGAGCACCTGAGATGACTTTTTACTGTTTAGACCCGGCTACGCCCGGGCACCCTTGGAGGGGTTTTTGAGATATTTTCCTACTATTTTTAGTCCTGGACAGGGTCTGGGCATGCATATTCGAGACTGGATCTCTATCTTGATATCGAGACTGGGTCTCTATCTTGATACATGTTCTGATACTGAGTTTTAGTATGGGGTCTGGGACCTCCATGGACCTTGCTATCCGGGCCAGGGGCTACGGGCTGCGTGTGCCGGAAGAGGGGTATACGGGGAGTAGAGGTATACGGGCAGAGTCCTTCCATGGAACCTACCTGCTGGGCCGGATCGGCGCCGGAGGAGGTACATACAGAGATACTATGGCACTTGAGATCTTCATGCATCATATCATTCATGGTTCGAGGTTCCACCCTTGTTTGCTATTTGCTGATTGTACGCTCCGGTAGTATGGGATGCCGGAGGGTTTGTTTTCACTTGTTTGTGTTCTTCGGTTGTATGGGCGGCCGAGGGACTGTAGGTAGACT
>QJPP01005308.1:0-69667 GCA_003996215.1 Jaltomata sinuosa | reverse complement strand
AGTTCCCCTTTTTGATATTGTATGTTATGTGGACCTTAGACCCTTATTGATGTTTCCTTATTGGGTTTTCGTATTATGCTTCCGCTTATCTTTTGTTATGCTTGAGAATGATATGACCAAGGGTTAGCTTGGGATCCTTGTGGTCCCGAGTCCCGTGTTACATCTAGGGGGTGACCTCAGGGTGTGACATCGTGGATCAGACCACGGTCCGTGTTAGCCTCTCATGGAAATCAGACCTGAGGGTCATCAATTCTTAAGGAACCACGGACTAGTTCCACGAGCTTTGGATGGTTCCATGGGCTGTTCAGACCCACAACCTGACTCCCACCCCTACAAGGTCTTTAAATAAAATAAAGATAAGACGATAAAAAATAGGCCCAGGAACCACGATGGGGTTCCACAATAGGCCCAGGAACCACGATGGGGTTCCACGGGCCGTGGAAGCATCCACAGACCTTGGTTCCCAACCGTGTAACTCAGGTCACTAATTTTTTTCAGCAGTTTTCCAATTTAATTCTAGGGGCATTTTGGTCTTTTTATTACCCTTTTAACTCTGACCCTTTTTTATTTTTGGAGTTATTAAAGAGGGTTTTTACCTTTTATTTCCCATTCCCCCTAAACAATTGACACTTAGCAAATCAAGAAGAAAAAAAATGCTTCTTTCCTCCCAAGAACAAGCCGGGGTTTCTTCAAGTTCAGGCTCCAAACAAAGAATTTCTCCGTAGAATATCCTTCCAGTTATGTGAGATTTCATCAGTGGGTTCTTTCACCCATTGAATCCCTAGATTCAGCCAAGTCTTTCAGTTTCTGTTTAAATTTCAAGACCTAGGGTTCCTATGATTTGAATGAATTCTTTTGTAATTCAGTTTTCCCCTCATGGATGAATCTTTAATGTATGTTTCTTGAAGTTAAACCCTATGGTGTTCTTAGAATACTGAAATCCTTACTATGTGATATCATTCTTCAATTTTGAATTATATGTATGAAGTCCATATTTAAGCCAGATTCTAGAACTTGTTAAGAGTGGTTAAATTCATTAGGATGGTGGGTTATGAACACCCGATAAGTTTCAGGTTCTTGCATTTTTAGTCATATATTCAGTCATATAGCACCTTAAAATTTGAATGCTCTCAGTTTTAGTATTTATGCATTCTCAGAATAATTAAAATTTGAGCTATCCAACATGCCAGTGTATCTGTTATTTACTTATTCAGTTGGGAGTAGACTTTGCACCGAGAGGACGAAGGTATGAAGGCTCACATATCAGTTTAGGATGAGACTTTTAGTAGAAGTCCCTAATTCCCAGAACTACGGTGCCTCATAGGTTATAAAGGGGTCACCCATCAGTTCAGGCTTGACACCCTAGTCCCTTGTTGGACATCAGATTAGTGGAACCACACCAGCTTATGTTTGTACCCTTGGCAAGGTATGAACACCCTCCCATCCAGGGTTATAGGTTGGCCCCATAGTTAGCTCAGCTTGGGGTATGCCTGTTAATTGTAGCTCCCACAGTTTAGATTCAATATTGCATTGACCATATGTTCAGTTATTCAGATCAATTAAGCATTTTATAGTTTTATGTTTAATACTTGGTCATTGCATCAGTTTACTTTCAGCCTCATATTTCAGTTATCATGTATGTTCAGTCTATTGCATTATATCCAACTTATCTAGATTAGTGCATATTCTGCATGCTTAGTACATTCAAAGTATTGATGCATACTTTTGTGCTACATCCTATTATGATGTAGGTTTAAGCGCTCAGCATCCAGACCGCGCTTAGTGCGATTCTCCAGTCCTTTCAACAGCTCAGTTATTGAGTTCTCATACTTCGAGGATGAGATTTATGCTTCTTTAGTCAGTCTTACTTTACACTTTTCAGACTTATAGAGTTAGCTGGGGACTTGTCTTAGCAAATCCCTTCAAATAGAGGATCTTTCAGACGTAGTGTTAGATTCATCTTTTGCAGTCAATGTTTATCTAAGACTTATTTCATTTAGATATATTCAGAGATGTTTGAATTAGTTTGCCAAACTTATTTCATTAAATTAGTTTAGCTTTCACATAGATATGATTATATTCAGAATTGCATAGTTCATGCCAGACCATGGGTTAGTTTGGGGTCATTTGTGACACTAAGCACCGTGTTACATCTAGGGGATAGACTCAGGGCATGATAAACTTAGTATCAGAGCATCAGGTTTAATGTGTCTTAAGGTGTCTCAAAGTCACGTCAAGTAGAGTCTTTTTTATAGGTGTGAAGCGTTCCACACTTATGGGAGGAAAGCTACGAGACATTTTAAAGAAAACTTTTCTTCTTTATTTTCCATCTCGTGCTATAGAGTATGAACTCTATTTGATCTCCCTCTAACTCATGCTCTACTCATTTCAGAAAATTCCTCCCAGAAGAGTGAATGGAAGGGGAAACAGAAATAGGAATGGAAACCAGCAAACACCACCAATGTCATGCCCTGAGGTTACCCCTAGACGTAACACAGGACTCGGGACCACAAGGCTCCCAAGCTTACCCTTGGTCATAGCATTCTCAAGCATAACAAAAGATAATCGGAAGCATAATATGAAAATCTAATAAGGGAACATCAATAAGGCTCTAAGAGGCACATAACATACAATATCCAAAAAGGGAACTCGAATACAAACTATGTCTGAAAGCCTCTAATCATAACATAAAGAGTTGCTAGGACAAGACCCTATCTAACTCAGAGTATAGAAGGAAAGATAACATAAGAAAAAACATAACTAGTCCTCGAATCATGAGGACTCACCACAGCGGACTGGAGAGGTGGCCTGAGACTCTAACCACGAAGCTGAGAAGAGGTACCTGAGTCTGCATCATGAAAGGATGCAACACAATATGCTTTAGTACTATGGAATATATTAAGTATGTGAGTGATACACGAGTCATGATAAAAATAGTTTAAAACATGCTTATGAATGAAGTTGTTACATAAAGAAGGACCATAAATAAATATCAAGATGTAAAACATAAGACATGAGACAAAGCTTAAGTTTCATAATATAGATTCATATAACTTCATAGCTTAAAAACAAACATGTGGAAGTTTCTCTTAACCAACATTAAACCATGCTGAGCTATATGGAGTTCAGTGTCTTGCACCCACACTGAAAGAGTTGTCCTAACCAGCCAAGGTTAGAACCATGTCAGATCAGGATCCTGTCATAATAAGCCTCAACACGGGCAACCTACGGTGGCAACGTAGTTTTGGACTTGGGTTATCTGAACCCTCGTCTCTCGGTGCTAAATACTACTCCCAAAATATAATAATAACATGAGCTCATATACATGTGACATATCTAATGCCAAACTTGTTCATACTTATTCATGACTTGTTCATACCCTGGATCGTCATACTACTCATGAGTTTTAGTTTAGAAAATGGCCCATGAGCATTGATGGAACATCGGGTGTCTTGCCTTGCATAATATTTCATATCATGGAAAAAAACTTGCATACTTCATGACTTGTAAAATTTTGCATAGCTCTAGTTCAATTTTCATAAAACATATATTTTCATAGAATCATAAGAACTAGGCATGTAACTTCATAAATACATAACGGCCATGATATCTAATCATGCCTACATTCTCTTGTAAATATGCAAATTCATGGGTTCATGCTAGAAATCAACCTTCATACTTGGGCTTTTAAAATAAATAAGAGAATCATAATCAAATCATGGGTAATCAATAGAAAACCATGAATTTAAACATAGAAACTGATTTCGTAAACTTTCCCCAATTTTAGATCAAAACCCTAATTTCATAAGTTCATGATTCAACCTAAGAATTGGGGATTTTGGGCACAAGGGTGAAAGGAACCCATTGTTAAAGACCCACATACCTTGGTGGAATATTGCCCACTTGATTGGAAAAGAATTAGGAGACTTGACTTGGAGCTTGGAGATTTGAGCTTGAGAGCAATTTTCCTCTTTGAGTGAAGAATGATGAACTTAAGAGGGACTTAGGGTAATATGGGTGAAAACCCTTCTAAAAGTAGCCAAAACGACTTTACTTAATACATAATAGGGTGGGAAATGACCAAAATGCCTCTGGGAATTAATTGAAAAGTTTCAGGAAGTTGGGCCGCCTTACGGGCTACCCAACGGGCGTCGTGCCCACGACGGCCCATCGGCCAAGACGTCGGGCAGGGGTACTTTGGTGGAGGTCTGCTGGTCCCCTTTGACGGCGAGCTCTCATGGCCTATCGCACTTATGACGCTCGCAGCCTAGCCCATCAGGAATACTGGGTGTTGGGGAGAAATGGCTGGACCATTTCGACGGTGAGGTCCTATGGGCTGTCGCACCTGCGATGCCCATCGTGGCGTCCCGTCAAACTGAGGCAGCTGGCACAACCCAAATGTTTGGTCTTCACGGGGTACCCCACAGGCCGTCTGAGCTACGATCCCCATGGCACTGCCCATGGTGATGAATCAGTTGCAGAAAGTGCAGAAGCCTTGATGGATTCAGGATTCGATAGCTGGATACGTGTACGGGTGTTACAGACATTTTAAATGAGCAAGTCACTCATGTGGAGTTTAGGGCTGCTTTTCAGGTGTTTTCATAGGCTATGACGGCTCAGGTGAATCAGTAAGATGTGGCACTAGCCCTACCACAGTTTAATTCTATTGCTATAAGAGTCTGAGATTTCACTCGGATGAACCCTCCAGAGTTCCATAGTTTTAAGTGTCACACCCCGAGACTACTCCCTAGGTGTAACACAGGACCTGTGACCACAAATGCCATAAGTTAATCCTTGGTCATAGCATACTCAGATAAATACAAGGAACATAGCGGAAGCATACTAAATGAGGATAGGCAACCATAACTAAATAGGAACAAGGTCTAAGAAACACAAAATCCAAATCACGAAATACAAATCTAGCTATGTATGAAGCCTCTAAACTATCATAAGAGTTGATGGGATAAGAACCCAATTAACTCGAGAATCTGAAAGAAAGATAGAAAAATAACTAGACTGATACTAGTCCTCGAAGGATGAGGACTCACCAACAGAATCTAGATATCCGGTGTCGTCTAGCCACGAGACTGATGAAGAGAGCCTAAATCTGCATCATAATAGGATGCAAGGCAAAATATGCGTCAATACTATAGGATGTAATGAATATTTGATATATGCATGAATATGGTAAAAGCATACTTAAAACTTAATTAAAACTAGTTTCATGAATTATAAGAGAAATCATAAGAAAACATCATAATTTCAACATAAACTGAGAGATAGAAAAGCATAAGACTTAAAGCATTCATACGTGAGTTTCTCTTAACCGACATAAACTATGATGAGCTACATAGAGTCCAGTGTTATACATCCACACCAAAAAAAGTTGTCCTAACCGGCCAAGGTTAGAACCATATCTATCAGGATCCTTTCATAAGCCACTGAGGGCAACCTACGATGGTAATATAATTTTGGACTTGGGTTATCTGGAACCCACGTCGCTCGATGCTAAATACTACTCCCAAAATATACATATAGCTCAATATATACTTATGACTTATCTAATGTCAAATCTGTTTGAAAATCATAAAGACATATCTAATGTCATGCAATCCACATATCATAAGTCTTAAAACTTAGCATAGCCATAATTCAAAACATACTTTTCTTTCTAAATTCATAGCTTGAAGAACTAGGCATGCAATTTCATAATACTTCAGGTCATGTTATCTAAACATGCCAATTTTACTTGAAAGCATGCAAATTAATGGAATTATGCTAGAAATCATCTTCAATAAATGGGCTTTTGAAATCAATTAAGGAACCTCAAATAAATCATAGATAAGTAATGAGAAACCATGAATTGATGCTTAAAAATTGAACCCATAACTTTTCCCCAATTTGGGTAAGAACCCTAATTTCATAAATTCATAAATCAAAGTAAAACATGGGGTTTTGGGCATAAGGGTGAAAGAAATCCCTCATTGAATACCCACATACCTTATTGAAGCTTGCTTGATCTAAGATGAAAAGAAATGGAGGCTTGAACTTGGGGCTTGAGACTTTGAGCTTGAAAGAATTCTTTTTCTCTTTTGGTAAATGAATGAGGAATAATGAAAGACTTAGGCTAATAGGAGTAGAAACCCTACTAAAAGTGGCCAAAACGACCTCAATTAAGAGTTAAAAGGGTGGGTAGTTACAAAAATACCCCTGGGATTTAATTTAGAGAAAAGCTATTAAAAACTTCAGGTCCCACGAGTCCCTTCCACGAGACATAGAAGTAACCAC
Source organism: Jaltomata sinuosa (assembly GCA_003996215.1). NCBI lineage: Eukaryota > Viridiplantae > Streptophyta > Magnoliopsida > Solanales > Solanaceae > Jaltomata > Jaltomata sinuosa. The sequence continues at coordinate 63,379 of QJPP01005308.1, read as the reverse complement.
AGTTCTTGGATTAGAGTCATGGTTACTGAGCCAAAAGAAGAAGCTGCAGAAGAGATTCCATTAGTCAACAGAATGACTCGTGGAAACTTCCACGGGTCGTAGAAACCTCTCGTGGTTTCTGGGGAAGTTGACTACCCTCAGTCTCAGTTCCACAAGTTGGTTCCATGACTCATGGAACCATCCACGAACCATGAACCTGACTCGTGATTCTCAGACTTAAGGATGATCTGCAGGACTGGTTTCATGAGTCCTTTCCACAACTCGTGCTTCCATCCATGACTCATGGACTTGACTCATGATTCCTGGAAGTTCTGGATTTGGCAAAGTTTCTAAATTTAAAAATTGAATCAAATTCTGGGGTGTTATAATATCTCCCCCTTGGGATCAATCATCCTCGAATGAAGACTAAGCAAGGAAAACTGGAGAGAAAACATCCCAACCAACCAACAAAACATAAAAATCAAGGATAAACATGAAAACTGAGCCTTTTAACTTAAAACATAATTTGAACTAACTTTAAAAAACATGAATGCATGCTAGGATCATGAGGGAAATTGATGGACTAGAACCAGAGGGGCTTACTAAGGAGGAAACTAATACCTCAAGCTAAAACTGGATTTGGAGGAAAGAGGTGAGGGTACTTGTCTTTCATGGCTGCTTTTGCTTCCCAAGTAGCTCCCTCAACTAGCTGATTTCTCTAAAGGACCTTCACCGTAGTGACTTCTTTGTTTCTCAACCTCCGAATCTGATGATCAAGAATCTCCATGAGAAATTCCTCATAAATAAGGCTATCCTTCACACTAACATCCTCCAAAGGAATAATCAAGGTCGGGTCACCAACACACTTCTTTAATTGGGAACCATGGAAAACCGGATGAACCGCTTCTAAATCTATTGGCAACTCCAACTCATAAGCAACACTACCAACTCTTCTTAGAATCCGATAAGGACCTACATAGCGGGGAATAAATTTCCCTTTCTTACCAAATATCATCACACCCTTCATGGGTGACACCTTCAAAAATACCCAATCATCAACCTCAAACTCCAACTCTCTTCTCCTCACATCTGCATATGATTTCTGTCGACTCTGAGCGGTCTTCAACCTCTCCCTAATAATATGAAACTTATCCATAGTCTCATGAATTGAATCTAGACCAATCAAAGCTGCCTCACCTACCTCAAACCAACCAATAGGAGATCTACACCTCCTTCTATAAAGTGCCTCATAAGGAGCCATATGGATGCTAGAATGAAAGTTGTTTTTGTAGGCAAACTCGATAAGAGATAAGTGATCATCTAAATTACCTTTGAAATCAATCACACAAGCTCTTAACATATCCTCCAAAGTCTGAATAGTACGCTCTGCCTGTCCATCCGTCTGGGGGTGAAAAGTTATGCTAAGCTTAACCTGAGTACCAAGACCTTTCTAAAATGACCTCCAAAACTGGGATATAAATTGAGTACCCCTATCTGAAATAATAGACAATGGAACACCATGAAATCTGACTATATCCCGAATGTAGAGTCTGGCATAATCCTCTACTGAATCCGTAGTCTTAACTGCCAAGAAGTGGGATGACTTAGTCATCCTGTCGACAATCACCCAAATAGAATCATGTTGCCTATGAGTACGAGGAAAACTAGTAATGAAGTCCATATTGATCGCTTCCCATTTCCAAGTAGGAAGATGAATATACTGAGTCATACCACCCACTCAATGATGCTCGACATTCACTTGTTGACCGTTGGGACACTGAGACACAAAACCTGTTATGTCCCTCTTCATGCCATTCCACCAATAGACTTCATGTAGGTCACGGTAAATCTTGGTAGCACCAGGTTGAATAGAATACCTACAACTATGAGCCTCTATCAAAATCCGTTATCTCAACCCATTTATGTCAGGGACACACAATCGACCCTGATATCGAAGCACACCATCTCCCTCTTGGGAGAAAACCTCTACTCCTTTCTGATGGGCTGCACCCTTCAACTGGTACAAAATAGAATCACTTTCTTGCTTTTCTTTTACTTCAGCTACCAAAGATGATTCAGAACCATTCTGAACAATAATACCACCTTCTTTCAAATCCATAAGGCGAACTCCTAATCGAGCAAGTTGATGAACATCCTTGGCCAATTCCTTCTTTCTTGTAACACCCAAGCCTAGACTCAGCTCAGAAAACCAGAAAGAAAATAATTTTTTCAACTGTCAGCCGAAATCACGAGTCGGTTCCACGACCCGTGAAAGTTTCCACGAGTCGTGGACTGAACCCATGGAATTAAATCAGAAGCTTAAAGATTTCTCTGAGAACCACGATTGGGATCTACGGCCCATGGATGAATCCATGAGTCGTGAACCCAAGTCATGGGACTAATTTCCAGTAGCACAGTATAAAGTCCCTAGGGTTCACGATTAGGATCCACGACCCTTGGAAGTTTCCACGAGTCATGAACCCAACTCATGGAACCCATCTTTAGAGACCCAAAGATTTCAGCCTAGAACCCACGAGTGGGATCCATGACCCGTGGAAGCTTCCACAAGTCATGAACCCAACTCATGGAATCCATTCCAGTAGCTCAGATTTCCTGACACAAGAACCACGACAGGGTTCCACGAGCCGTGGAATCCATCCATAGAACCTGGTCACAAATTTTCCAGCAGTTTTTAAGTTAGTTTCTCAGGGGTATTTTAGACCTTTCCTTCTTAAATTAGCTCCGACTATAAATAGTCTTAGGCTTATTTTATTTAGGAAAAACCCCCAAAACAAATCAGTTTCTCTCAAATCAATTCTCAAGCAAAAAAGAAGCGTCTTCTCCAATTTCCAGGCCTAGGGTTCTCTCCTCCAAGCTTCAATTTCAGATTTCTTGCAGGGATTTTCATCCACCAGGTATGTGGGAATTCAGTAAGGGCTTTGCTTGCCCTGATTCCCAACAACCTCAGACTCTTTCAATGATTTTCATGAATTTAAAACTAGGGTTCTTGTCCCTTTTTGAAGATTGTTCTAGAAATCCATGCTTATGATTCATATATGATTTTCACACTATTTTTAGATAAGACATACTGATTTCCAATGAAATGCTTAGATAGTCACAAGGTCTATAGAAATCATGGACCTAGCCCTAAATTATAGCATTTTCCTAAATGTGTTAGTCTTTTCTAAAATTGAACCTAGACTACTGGTTTGGAGTTTGAAATCAAGAACTCAGTCAGATTTTTAGGTTACTACAGTATTTCAGAAAAAAATAATGTTTTTAGATCAGTTTAGTTCTGTCTTATGAATTCAGGGCTACAGATTAAATGAGCTATAGTATTCAGTTTAGGAGTAGTATTTAGCATCGAGTTGGACTAGGGTTTAGCGTACCCTCAAGTCCCAGAACTACGTGCCATCATAGGTTTATAAGTCCCCTCTGTTGGGCACTAGTTTTAGTGATCATGCCACAGTCATGCCATTATACCCTGGCAAGGTATATTGGGTCTTCTCGATGGGGCGTATACATCGGACTCCACATTTAGCTCACGTGATTTATGTCAGTTAATAAACTCTCCCACAGTGTTAGTTTCAGTAAGGCCCTTAGGGTCCGCAAATATATTTATTCTCTATTTTAAGCATTCTTTATATTTATTCTTACATTCCAGTCTTTATGCATTATTGTGTATTGGGTCTATGTACTTTAGCTCAGTTCAGATTACATACTTAACCAGTATTTCAGCATGTTTATATATTCAGTCAGCTTAGCATATCCCTCATGCTCAGTACATCCAAAGTACTGACACATACTCTATGATGCATCCTATTATGATGCAGGCTCAGGTTCTTATCTCCAGCCTCGTGATTAGTTTGCTCGGTGCCATATCAGCGACAGTCAGTGGTGAGTCCTCGTCATTCGAGGACATATCTTTTACATATTTTTTTAGTTAGTCATCTTGTCTTTACTTTCAGTATTTGGATTTAGCTGGAGGCTTGTCCCAACAACTCATTAGTATTAGAGGCTTTCAGACATAGAGTCAAACTCAGTTGATTTGGGTTTTTCTACTTTGAACTCAGTTATTTCCTTAAGATATTCTTAGTGGATTCTTTCAGATTATATTCATCATTCAGTTATGCTTCCGCTTGTTTAGAATTACTTCAGTATGCTTGTGATTTACCAGATTCATGGTTAGCTTGGGGTTACTTGTGACCCTAGGTCCTGTGTTACGTGTAGGGGTTAGCCTCGGGGCATGACAAACTTGGTATCAGAGTATTAGGTTCAAGAGTCCTAGGGTGTCTGAAAGCTGCACTAAGTAGAGTCTCTTTCATGAGTGTGAAGCGCGTCATACTTATGAGGGAGAAGCTACGAGGTGTTCTAAGAAAAAAACTTCACTTCTTTTGCTATCTTTATCGTGCGATGGAGTGTAATTTAACTTCTCTTTTCTAATCCATTGTTATGCATTTCAGATCATGCATCCTCACTGAGCTAACACACGTAATGCTAATGCATTTCCTATAGTCCTGAATCATGAGGTTATGAATGTAGAGTTCCATAACGCGATCAAGCTGTTGGCTCAGAGCGTAGCCAATCAGGCTAATCAGCAGGCCCCAGTTCCTGCGAACCTCCCCTGGTTGATCAGCTACAACTAGGGTTCATGATTTTGTTCGTATAAATCCGTCAGAGTTTCTAGGGTCGAAGATTGGTGAAAACCCATAGAATTTGATTGATGAGATCAAGAAGATTCTTGAGGTGATGCAAGTGACTGGTATTGATAGTGTTGAGTTAGTATCCTATCAACTCAAGGATGTGTCTCACATCTGGTTTATGCAGTGGAAAGACAACATGGGTGTGAATGCAGCTCCTGTGACATAGGACTATTTTGCTGGAGCTTTTCTGGATAAGTTTTTCTCGAGAGAGTTGAGGGAGGCTAAGGTCCAGGAGTTTATGAATTTGAGGCAGGGGTCGATGTTTGTCCAGGAATATGGATTGAAGTTCACTCAAATTTCTAGGTATGCTCTGCATATGGTGACTGACCCGAGGGCTTAAATGGTCAAGTTCTTGTTTGGAGTATACGATCTGGTGAAGACAGAGTGAAGGAATGCTATGCTATTAGGGGATATGGATATCTCCATACTGATGACCCATGCTCATCAGATTGAGGGGGATAAGCTCAAGGAAATGGATAAGGATAACAAAAAGGCTAGGACAGGTAACTATGAATATTCTCAGTAGAGGTCAGGCGATGGGAGTCGCTAACAGTTTTAGTAGAGGTCTGCAGCCCCAACGCCTTCATCAGCTAGCGCTCTGTCTCCCAGGCCTTGACAAGACCAGAAAAGAGGAGCATCAGGCTCTAAGTCTCAGGGCAGTGCTTCAGGTAATCATACTTTTCTATCATTCCCAAAGTGTGGTAAGAACCATGCGGGTGAGTGTCTTCCTGGCAGAGAGGGGTGTTTTGGGTGTTGTCAGCTTGGTCATAGGTTAAAGGACTGCCCCTCTGCCAGGCAAGGACAGGGAGGTAACAAAGCTCAGTCTACTACTTCAGCAGCTCCAGCGGGCCGCCTCACTCAGCAGGGTGCCTCATCTGGTACATATGGTGGTCAGCTTCAGAACAGATTATATGCTCTTCAGACCAGGAGGATTCTCCCAATGTGGTCACAGGTACATTGTAAGTCTTCCATTTAGATGTTTATGAATTGTTAGACCCAGGTGCTACACTTTCTTTTATAACTCTTTACACAGTAAATTTTGGTGTCAGTCCAGAAATCCTCCCGGAACCTTTCTCAGTCTTTACTCCAGTTGGTGACCCAGTTATAGCTAGACGGGTATACATAAATTGCCCTGTCACAGTTTCCCAGAAATTCAACTCAACTGACCTTGTAGAGTTAGAAATGGTTAATTTTGATATCATTCTAGGCATGGAATAGTTACATTCCTGTTATGCCTCAGTTGATTTTAGAACTAGGGTCGTTCGGTTTCAGTTTCCAAATGAGCCAGTCTTAGAATGGAAGGGTAGTAGCTGAGTGCCTGTAGGTCAATTTATCTCTTACCTTAAGGCCAGAAAAATAATTTCCAAAGGGTATATCTATCATCTTGTTCGGGTTAAGGATTCAAGCTATGTGACCCCAACTCTTGAGTCAGTTCCAGTGGTGAATGAGTTTCCAGAAGTGTTCCCAGAAGATCTTTCCGGAGTTCCTCCCGAATGGGAAATCAACTTCGGAATAGATCTCCTTCCAAATCCCAGCCTATTTTAATTACTCCTTACAGAATGGCTTCAGTCGAGCTTAAGGAGTTGAAGGAACAGTTGAAAGACCTTCTAGATAAGGGCTTCATCAGACCCAACATCTCTCCATGGGGCGCTCCAGTGCTCTTCGTGCGTAAGAAAGATGGTTCTCTCAGGATGTGCATAGACTACCGCCAGTTGAACAAAGTCACAATCAAGAATAAATATCCTATCCCCAGGATTGATGACTTGTTCGACCAGCTTCAGAGTGCTAGTTGCTTCTCTAAGGACCCGTTTGGCCATACATTTCCCAAGTAATATTTGGGAATTTTTTTGACAAATAGTGTTTGTCCATACAGTTTGTCATTATTTGGCAATTGTTTTTGGCAAATAACCCAAATTCCCAAATATTAGAGAAAACTAGTATTTGGGCCAAATCTCATTATTTGAGAGCTTTAGAAAATTCAAATTCTACACCAAAATTTTATCTTTTACAAAAACACCCTCTATTTATTCAAATTTTACACAAATTTTTATCTTTGAAAGGAATAATAGTCGTACTTCACTACTTGGTATTTACTGCAATGAAGATCCAACTGACTTGTTGCGAAAGTCATGAATCTTGTTATATCTACATTTCTATCTTGCTATGTAATACAAATTTATGGTTAGTTTTGATAGTTTTTAAGACTTATGGGTATAAATCATATTTCTTAAAAAGTGAAATATGTTTCCCAAATATTATGGCTAAAAACATGGTGAAATTTCACTCAAATAATATTTGCCAAAAATATTTGAGAATCTATGGCCAAACGCTAGCTAAGATAGACCTCAGGTCTGGCTATCATCAGCTCAGAGTCAGAGATAGTGACATACCAAAGATAGCCTTCAGAACTCTGTATGGTCACTATGAATTTGTAGTTATATCTTTTGGACTAACTAATGTTCCTGCAGCTTTCATGGACTTAATGAACAGGGTGTTCAGAAAGTATTTGGACTTGTTCGTCATTGTCCTCATTGGTGATATCCTTGTTTATTCTCGAAATGAGGAGGAACATGTGAATCATCTGAGGGTCGTTCTGTAGACTCTCAAGGACCGCCAATTATTTTCCAAGTTCAGTAAGTGTGAGTTTTGGTTGAAATCAGTTGCTTTTCTTGGTCATATGCTGTCGAGTGAAGGCATCCAAGTTGATTCTCAGAAGATTGAGGCAGAAAAGGACTGGCCCAGACCCATCTCTCTGACAGGCATCACAAGTTTCTTGGGTTTGGTTGGTTATTACAGGAGGTTCGTAGAAGGATTTTCATCCATAGCTACCCCATTGACCAAGTTGACTCAGAAAAAGGTCAAGTTTCAGTGGTTAGAGGAGTGTGAGAAAAGCTTCTTAGAACTGAAGATCAGGTTGACTACAACTCATGTATTGACTCTACTAGAGTGTTCAGATGGTTATGTGGTTTATTGTGATGCATCCAGGGTCGACCTGGGTTGTGTTTTGATGCAGCAGGGTAAGGTCATAGCTTATGCTTCCAGACAGTTTAAGGTCTATGAGAAGAACTACCCTACTCATGACATCGAGCTTGCAGCTGTTGTGTTTGCCCTAAAGATATGGAGACACTACTTGTATGGTGTTCATGTTGATGTGTTCACAGATCATAAGAGCCTCCAGTATGTGTTCACCTAGAAAGAGTTGAATCTTCATCAGAGAATGTGGCTTGAGTTCCTCAAAGACTATGATATGAATGTGCTCTACCATCCGGGTAAGGCCAACCTAGTGGCTGATACCCTCAACAGAATGTCCATTGGTGTCATATATTGTGGAGGAGAGGAAGGAATTATCCAGGGATGTTCATAGGCTTTATCGCTTAGGAGTTTGCTTCATTGACATGACAGATGGTGGTGTGATAGTCCAGAATGGGTCAGAATCTTCATTGGTAGCAGAGGTTAAAGAGAAACAAGACAGTGATCCCATATTGCTTCAGTTGAAAGTTGCAGTTCATCAGCAAAGATTAGAGGTTTTCTCCCAAGGGGGATATGGTGTGCTTCGTTACCAAGGCCGTTTATGTGTACCTAATGTGGGTGAGTGCAGGCAGCAGATCCTTACAGAAGCTCATAATTCTAGATATTCTATTCATCCCAGTGCCACTAAGATGTACTGTGATCTACGGGAAGTCTATTAGTGGAACGACATGAAAAGGGACATCACAAATTTTGTGGCTAAGTGTCCCAACTGTCAGCATGTTAATGTAAAACATCAAAAACAGAGAGGTGTGACTTAGGACATCAGCATTCCTACTTGGAAGTGGGAAGTGATCAATATGGACTTTATTATGGGTCTACCTCATACTCGTAGGCAGCACGACTCCATTTGGGTGATAGTGGATAGAGTCACTAAGTCAACCCACTTCTTAGCGGTTAAGACAACAAATTCAGCCAAGGGCTATGCCCAACTCTACATCAGCGAGATAGTCAGGTTGCATGGGGTTCCCCTGTCTATCATCTCAGATAGAGGTCATTAGTTTACATCTTATTTCTGTAGATTATTTCAGAAAGGTCTTGGTACTCAGGTGAATCTCAGTACAACATTTCATCCGAAGATAGATGGTCAGGTAGAGCATACCATTCAGACCTTAGAGGACATGTTGAGAGCTTATGTGATCGATTTCAGAGGTAATTGGGATGATCACCTACCTCTCATAGAGTTCACCTATAATAACAGTTTCCACTCTTATGTTCAGATGGCCCCATATGAGGCACTCTATGGGCGTAGATGTAGGTCTCCGGTTGGTTGGTTCGAAGTAGGTGAAGCATCCTTGATCAGGCCAGATTCGGTTCATGAGGCCATATAGAAAGTTCAGCTCATCAGGGAGAGATTGAAAACAACTCAGAGTTATTAAAAGTCCTAAGCAGATGTGAGGAGAAGGGACTTAGTGTTTGAAATCGATGATTGGGTTTTCCTAAAAGTGTCACCCATGAAAGGGGTGATAATATTTGGCAAGAAGAGGAAGCTCAGCCCCAGGTACGTAGGTCCTTACTGTATCCTGAAAAGGATTGTTAATCTGGCTTATTTCCTTGTTGAAGAAGTGTATGGGTGATCCAGCATCGATTGTTCCTTTAGAGAATGTGGCTGTGAAGGATAGCCTCACCTATGAGGAGGTTCCAGTTAAGATTCTTGACCGTCAGCTTCACTGGTTGAGGAATAAGAAAGTCCCCTCAGTAAAGGTTTTGTGGAGGAATCAGTCCATAGAGGGAGCTACTTGGGAAGCAGAAGCAGCCATGATGGCCAAGTATCCCCACCTCTTTCCTTCCGATTTAGTTTCAGCTTGAGGTAATAGTTCTTCTCCAGTCACTCAGTTTAATTTTTTGTAATTCAGTCTCAGTACTTTGTTCCCTCAGTTATCCTTGCATTTCAGCATATTTGCATGTTCATGAAACTCTGTTCAGTTAGATATCAGTTTCTAGTACTCAGTTGGTAGGGATTACAGCTCTTTCCCTCGAAACTCAGCTTGGTTAGTCTCTATTCGAGGATGAATAATCCCAAGGGGGAGATATTGTAACACCCCAGAACTTCCAAGGCTAGACTCAGCTCAAAAAACCAGAAAGAAAATAATTTTTCCAACTGTCAGCCAGAATCACGAGTCGGTTCCACGACCCATGGAAGTTTCCACGAGTCGTGGACTGGACCCGTGGAATTAAATCAAAAGCTTGAAGATTCCTCTGAGAACCATAATTAAGGTGTATGTCCCGTGGAAGGATCCATGAGTCATGAACCCAAGTTGTGGGACCAATTTTTAGTAGCCCAGTATTAAGTCCCCAGGGTTCATGAGTGGGATCCACAACCCGTGGAAGTTTCCACGAGTCGTGAACCCATATCGTGGAACCCATCTTCAGAGACCCAGAGATTTCAGCCCAGAACCCACGAGTGGGATCCACGACCCGTGGAAGCTTCCACGAGTCATGAACCTAACTCGTGGAATCCATTCCAGTAGCTTAGATTTCCTGACACAAGAACCATGACAGGGTTCCATGAGCCGTGGAAGTTTCCACGAACCATGGAATCCATCCGTGGAACCTGGTCGCGAATTTTCCAGCAGTTTTTAAGTTAGTTTCTCAGGGGTATTTTAGACCTTTCCTTCTTAAATTAGCTCCGAATATAAATAGTCTTAGGCTTATTTTATTTAGGAAAAACCCCCAAAACAAATCAGTTTCTCTCAAATCAATTCTCAAGCAAAAAAGAAGCGTCTTCTCCAATTTCCAGGCCTAGGGTTCTCTCCTCCAAGCTTCAATTTCAGATTTCTTGCAGGAATTTTCATCCACCAGGTATGTGGGAATTCAGTAAGGGCTTTGCTCGACCTTATTCCCAACAACCTCAGACTCTTTCAATGATTTTCATGAATTTAGAACTAGGGTTCTTGTCCCTTTTTGAAGATTGTTCTAGAAATCCATGCTTATGATTCATATATGATTTTCACACTATTTTTAGATAAGACATACTGATTTCCAATGAAATGCTTAGATAGTCACAAGGTCTATAGAAATCATGGACCTAGCCCTAAATTATAGCATTTTCCTAAATGTGTTAGTCTTTTCTAAAATTGAACCTAGACTACTGGTTTGGAGTTAGAAATCAAGAACTCAGTCAGATTTTTAGGTTACTACAGTATTTCAGAAAAAAATAATGTTTTTAGATCAGTTTAGTTCTGTCTCATGAATTCAGGGCTACAGATTAAATGAGCTATAGTATTCAGTTTAGGAGTAGTATTTAGCACCGAGTTGGACTAGGTTCAGCATACCCTCAAGTCCAAGAACTACGTGCCATCATAAGTTTATAAGTCCTCTCTGTTGGGCACCAGGTTTAGTGATCATGCCACAGTCATGCCTTTATACCCTGCCAAGGTATATTTGGACCTCTCGATGGGGCGTATACATCAGACTCCACGTTTAGCTCACATGGCTTATGTCGGTTAATAAAATCTCCCACAATATTAGTTTCAGTAAGGTCGTTAGGGCCCGTAGTTATATTTATTCTCTGTTTTAAGCATGATTTATATTTATTCTTGCATTCTAGTCTGTATGCATTATTGTGTATTGGGTCTATGTACTTTAGCTCAGTTCAGATTACATACTTGATCAGTATTTTAGCATGTTTATATATTCAGTCAGCTTTGCATATCCCTCATGCTCAGTACATCCGAAGTACTGACGCATACTCTATGCTGTATTCTATTATGATGCAGGCTCAGGTTCTCAACTACAGCCTCATAATTAGCTCGCCCGGTGCCATATCAGCGACAGTCAGTGGTGAGTCCTCGTCATCCGAGCACATATCTTTTACATGTTTTTTTTATTTAGTCAACTTGTCTTTACTTTCAGTATTTGGAGTTAGCTGGGGGCTTGTCCCAGCAGCTCATCAGTATTAGAGGCTTTCATACATAGAGTCAAACTTAGTTGATTTGGGTTGTTCTACTTTGAACTCAGTTATTTCCTTCAGATATTCTCAATGGATTCTTTCAGATTATATTCATCATTCAGTTTTGCTTCCACTTGTTTATAATTGCTTCAGTATGCTTGTGATTTACCAGATTCAGGGTTAGCTTGGGGTTACTTATGACCCTAGGTGTTACGTCTAGGGGTTAGCCTCGGGGCATGACATTTCTATCCTCAACCGAAGACACACTACCCATGGACAACCTACTAAGTGCATCCGCCATGACATTGGCCTTACCCAGATGGTAAAGCACACTAATACCATAATCCTTAAGAAGCTCAAGCCACCTTCTATGATGAAGATTCAATTCCTTTTGAGTGAACACATACTGAAGACTCTTATGATCAGTTAATACATCCACACGAACATCATACAAGTAGTGTCTCCAAATCTTCAAGGCAAAAACCACGCCCGCTAACTCAAGATCATGAGTATGGTAGTTCTTCTCATGAATCTTAAGTTTTCTCAAAGCATAAGCAATCACCTTGCCACGCTGCATCAACACACAACCCAAACCAATCCTAGAAGCATCACAATACATAACAAAGTTATCTAGCCCCTCGGGTAGAGCCAACACTGGAGCTGTAGTCAATTTAGTCTTCAATTCATGAAAGTTCTTCTCACACAAATAAGACTACTAAAATTTAACCTTCTTCTGAGTCAATGGGGCAGAAATGGAAGAAAAACCCTCCATAAATCTCTTGTAGTAACCCGCCAAACCCAAAAAGCTTCTAATATCAGATGGGGAAGTGGGTCTAGGCCAGTTATTTACTGTCTCAATCTTTTGAGAATCAACTCGAATACCATCTCTAGCCATAATATGACTCATAAGAGCAACATAATTCATCCAAAACTCACACTTGCTAAACTTAGCAAATAATTGTCGATCCTTGAGAGTTTGCAATACAACTCTCAAATGGTCCGCATGCTCCTCCTTACTTCGAGAATAGATAAGAATATCATCAATGAAAACAATCATAAACATATCAAATATTGTTTGAACACACGATTCATCAAATCCATAAAAGCTACAGGAGCATTCGTTAGATCTAAAGAAATAACCACAAATTCATAATGACCATAACGAGTTCTGAAGGCTGTCTTTGGGATGTCACACTCTCTAACTCTGAACTGATGATAATCGAATCTAAGCTCGATCTTGGAGAAGTAATTGACACCCTGAATCTGATCAAACAAGTCATTAATCCTAGGAATGGGATACTTATTCTTGATTGTGACCTTGTTCAATTGATGGTAGTCGATACACATTCTGAGGGAACCATCTTTCTTTCGCACGAATAAGATTGGAGCACCCCATAGAGAGATGCTGGGTCAAATAAAACATTATTAAAGAGGTCTTTCAACTGATCCTTTAATTTCTTAAGCTCCATGGGAGCCATTCTATAGGGAGGAATGGAGATATGATGCATATCTGGAAGAAGATCTATTCCAAAGTCGATCTCTCACTTGGGAGGGACTCCGAGCAAATCTTCGGGGAACACTTCTAAAACTCATTCACAACAGAAACTGACTGGAGAGATGGGGTTTTGGAATTTGTGTCCACAACCCAAACTATATGATAAACATAACCCTTAGAAATCATCTTTCTAGCCTTGAGATAAGATATGAAATGACCCTTCAAGGATGGAGGACTACCTTGCCACTCTAAGACAGGTTTATTTGGAAACTTGAAACTGATGACTCGAGTACGACCAATCCATACCAAGAATAACATTCTTGGTACAACCAATCCATACCAAGAATAATATTAAAATCAGTCATATTCAACTCTACTAAATCTGCTGAAGTTACTCTCTGAAGGACTAAGATAGGGAAATTTCAGTAGATTTTTTTGGCTAGGACTGACTCACCGACAGAGGTATTAACACAAAAGGGTTCTAAGAGATGATCAGGACTAATCTTGAACTTGCAAGCAACATAAGGGATCACAAAATATAAGGAGGCACCGGGGTCCAATAAAGCATACACATCTAGAGAGAAGACTTTTAACATACCAGTAACAATGTCTGGTGAACTCTCTTGGTCCTGGTGAGAGGACATGGCATAGAGGTGGTTATGGCGCTGACCACCAGAACTAGAAGCAGTGCCCTGCTAGGCCGGTCGACCTCTTGGAGCTGCTGGGGCAGACTGAGTCCTGCTACCTCCATGTCCCTTCTTAGCTGAAGGGCAATCCTTAATCTTGTGTCCAACCTGACAACACCCAAAGCATCCACCTGAACCAGCTAAACACTCACCAAGACGACTTCTACCATATTTGTTGTAAGTAGGGTAATGAGTCCCCTTTGCAACACTTCCCTACAAATAGGAACCTACTCCTCTACCGGTCTGATCATGACGAGGCCTAGGGGCTTGAGTAGGAGCACTAGCTGAAGAATGAATGGGTCCCAATGATTTCTTCTGAAATGAAGAGCAATTTCTTCCTCCGAACCTCTGATGGCTAAAACCTAAACCCTCTGATCTAACCCTCTTGTTCTCCCTTGCCATTTCCCTCAACTTATCACCCTCAATATGATAGGCATGAGTCATAAGTCGAGAAATATGCATGTCAACCAAAAGCATAGCGGACCTACACTCCTTCTTTACCAAGTCTGATACTCTATAAATGTACTTACTCATCGAATCCCTTGGGTCAGCCACCATGGAAGAAGCATACCTAGAAAGTTGGGTGAACTTCAACCCGTACTCCTGAACTGACATAGAGCCTTGCCTCAAATTCATGAACTTTTTGTCCTTAGCTTCCCTTAACTCCCTAGGGAAGAACCGGTCAAGAAAAGCCTTCTCAAAGCTTTCCTAAGTCATAGGATAGGGACTACATCCCTAGCCCTAGCATCCTTCCACTAAGTGTACCAAATATGAGCTACATCCTTAAGCTGCTAGGAAGCTAGATCGACACCCTCGACACCAACAACTTGCATCACACCAAAAATCTTCTTTACCTCATCTATGAAATTTTGTGGATCCTCACTAATTTTTGAACCCTAGAACTCAGATGGGTTCATGCGAAAAAAGTATCAAACTCAGGTTGCAACTCCACCTTGAGGGTGGACGATAATATGAGCCTACTAATTGGCCTGAGCGGCTATAGTCTGAGCTAGCATATGAATAGCATTCTTGAAATCGGCATTTATGACCTCGAGGTCTAGAATCAGAGGGTCAACATTTTGGGCGGCTCTACGAGACATGGCATGGCGAGGAGGCATAATATGAAATGCATAAAGAATGGATTAGAGGAGTAATAGAGTTAAAATCTATCACATGATATTGATCATGAAAGAAGTGAAGTTTTTCCTAAGACACTTCATAGATTCCCTCTCATAAGTGTGGCGCGCTTCATACACATGAAAGATACTCTACTCAAGGTGGCTTTCAGACACCATAGGACTCTTGAACCTGAGGCTCTGATACCAAGTTTGTCACGCCTCGAGACTACTCCCTAGGCATAACACGGGACCTGGGACCACAAGTGCCCCAAGTTAACCCTTGGTCATAACATACTTAGATAAATACAAGGAACATAGCGGAAGCATACTAAATAAATATAGGCAACCATAACTAAATAGGAACAAAGTCTAAGAAACACCAAATCCAAATCATGGAATACAAGTCTAGCTATGTCTAAAGCCTCTAAACTGTCATAAAAGTTAATGGGATAAGACCCCAACTAACTCGAGAATCTGAAAGAAAGATAGAAAAAATAACTAGACTGATACTAGTCCTCGAAGGATGAGGACTCACCAACGGAATCTGGTTTCCAGCATCGTCTAGCCACGAGCCTGATGAAGAGAGTCTGAATCTGCATCATAATAGGATGCAATGCGAAATATGCGCCAGTACTATAACATGTTCTGAATATGTGAGATATGCATGAATATGGTAAAAACATACTTAAAACTGGTTTCATGCATCATAAGAGAAATCATAAGAAAACATCATAATTTGAACATAAACTGAGAAATTGAAAAGCATAAGACCTAAAGCATTTATATGAGAGTTTCTCTTAACCGACATAAACCATGACGAGCTATATGGAGTCCAGTGTCATACACCCACACTAAAAAAGGTTGTCCTAACTGGCCAAGGTCAGAACCATATCTATCAGGATCTTGTCATAAGCCACAGAGGGCAACCTATGGTGGCAACATAGTTTTAGACTTGGGTTATCTAGAACCCACATCGCTCGGTGCTAAATACTACTCCCAAAACATACATATAGCTCAATATATACTTGTGACATATCTAATGTCAAATCTGTTTGAAAAGCATAAAGACATATCTAATGTCATGCAATTCACATATCATATGTTTTAAAATTAGCATAGCCATAATTCAAAACATACCTTTCTTTCTAAATTCATAGATTGAAAAATTAGGCATGCAATTTCATAATACTTGAGGTTATGTTATCTAAACATGCCAATTTTACTTGAAAGCATGCTAATTAATAGAATCATGCTAGAAATTATCTTTAATGCATGGGCTTTTGAAGCCGTGGAAGGGACTCTTGGGACCTGAAGCCTCATTGAATACCCACATAACTTATTAAAGCTTGCTTGATCTAAGATGAAAAGAAATGTAGGCTTGAACTTGGATCTTGAAGGAGTTCTTTTCCTCTTTTGGTGAATGAATGAGGAATAATGAAAGACTTAGGCTAATAGGAGTAGAAACCCTACTAAAAGTGGCCAAAATGACCTCACTTAAGAATTAAAAGGGTGGGTAGTTACAAAAATACCCATGTGATTTAATTTAGAGAAAAGCTGTTAAAAACTTCGGCTTCAGGTCCCAAGAGTCCCTTCCACGAGTCATGGAAGTAACAACGATTCGTGGATTGTAGTCGTGGTTACTGATCCAATCTTAAGATCAGGGTACCACTAGTTAAATATTAGGCCCAAGGACATTTCTAAGACTTCTTTTTTGACTCGGTATGGGCATTATGAGTTTTTAGTGATGTTATTTGGGTTGACAAATGCATCTGCAGTATTCATGAGTTGATGAATGGGGTGCTTAAGTCTTATTTGTATTTTTTCATCATTGTATTTATTGATGAAATTTTGATCTACTCCACGAGTAGGGAGGAGCATGCTAATCATTTCCGTATTATGTTAGAAATAATGAGGTGCTAGAAACTTTATGCAAAGTTCTCCAAGTATGAATTTTTGTTGATTCAGTAGCCTTCTTAGGGCATGTGGTGTCAGAAAAAAGGGTGATGTAGATCCCCATAATATTGAGGTAAGGAGTTTTGTGGGGCTTACAGGTTACTACCGTAGGTTTGTCAAGGATTTTACATCCATTGCTACTCACTTGACAAGGTTGACTCAAAAAGATGTACTATTTGTGTGGTCCAACAAATGTGAGGAGAGCTTCCAGAAGCTCAAAACACTTCTTACCAGGGCTCCCATCGTTTTATTGCCGGTTGAAGGTAAGGATTTTATTATATACTATTATGCTTCACATTTGGGTTTGGGTGCTGTATTGATGTAGGATAGGAATGTGATAGCATATACTTCTAGGAAATTAAAGGTTCATGAGAGAAATTACCCAACACATGACTTAGAGTTGGTAATGGTGTTATTTGCACTAAAACTTTTGAGACACTATCTTTATGGTGTCAAGTGTGAGGTGTTCACTGATCCTTACAGTAGATGCAAAAAGACAAACAAGGCTGGCTCTGATTGAGGATGAGAAACCTTTCGGGGATCGACTCTTAATCGTTCGTATCCCATACCCATGGGCTACTTCACTGAGATGATGGTCAAAGTTTAAAAGCTGCTTTGATAGAAGCAGGTTAAGAAAGATAGCTGAAAGTGCTAGCATAAGGAAGAGATTCTATAGATGGAAAGAGGCCCTACTTGCTTTCAAGGTTTCGGCATTCAAAGTCAAAGGATTCATTGACAGGAGTGACCGCTTTCTAGTTGTAGTTGGTACCGCCCCTGTTCACTTCAGCATGCAATGAACACCTTTGGGAAGAATCAAAGTTTTTATACTCTTCAAAGCTATCAGCTAATCCTCTTCTTATTGTACCATGTACATGACGATAGCAGTGGAGTTGTGTCAGCGGCGGCTGTTGTTAAGGAAACACTCAAGGATCGAGTGACCTAACTTGATGGCAAGGTCGACCATTTGGACGGACAAGTGTAGACTATGGCAGAAAGGCAGGGGAATTCAGAATCGTTGGTCACCAGACACTCGCTAATGAGTACCACGTCTTCCCAGTGAAGTAGAGCCATCTTCATGGGGCCTCAACGATCCCGGTGGCGATGTACAAAGAGTGACAGACCGGGTCAAATTGAGGAGCTTGCTGTAGAGATAGGTTTCTGGTTCGTGAATCGAATGTCTCATCTGGCGACTCCAGACTTGAGTCCCGGAACCACAGCCATTCAACGGGATTCAAAATTCCAAGGCTCAAAGACCTCTGGGACATGGAACAGTACTTTAAGGCTGTTCGTGCCCCTTGACCAAGGCATAATGGCAACAATCTATCTCTCTGGGGATGCGAAGAATATTTGAAATTACTTTCGAACCATCACACGGATTCCGACCCAACTACCGTAAGAACAAAATGGAAGGGCAAAAAAGGATTCTATGCGCAGACGTGAAAGCTATATCAATAGAAAGATTCTAAGAATTACTTAAGTAAGGTGGTCTCCATAAGGCTTTTCTTTTTTTCGGTATGCCGCTCTGCGAGCAAGGAGTGCCACGCACGAGCGGAGCAAAAAGAAATCAAGGGGAATTCTTCTCTTTCAGATACGGTAAGATAAGGATGGAAAGATACAAACCAGTCTTAATTCCTGCAGACCAAGATTCCGTTTCAAGTCCCAAGGGATTCAATCCAAACACTCATAGATTCTATGCCCGACTCTGAGTTTGCAACATGTTTTTACTCAGAAGAACTTGAATCTGAGAGAAAAGAGGTGGATGGAGTTGTTGAAGGATTATGATGTGACCATCTAGTACCATCCAGGTAAGGCTAATATGGTGGCAGACGCATTGAGCCAGAAGACAGTCAGCATGGGTAGTTTGGCTTATTTGGGGGTGTCCGAACGACCATTGGCACAAGAGCTTCAGGCTTTAGAAGCTAAGTTCATGCACTTGGGTATCTCAAAACAGGGTAGAGTGTTGGCTAGTATTGAGGTCAATCCACATTCATAGAGGACATAAATGTCAAACAGTTTCAGGATTCGCAGTTGAGCAAGCTTTGGAGCAAGGTCATATCCAAAGAGTCCAGGGATGCCACGTTAGACTCTGGCAGAGTGTTAAATTTCAAAGGAAGGATCTGTGTCCCTCGGGTTGATGACATAATTCAGAAGTATTGGCAGAGGCTCATGGTTGACGGTACTCAATCCATCCGGGAATAACCAAGATGTATAGGAATTTGAAGCAACTTTATTGGTGGCCTGGGATGAAAATGGACATAGTTGAATTTGTGTCAAAATGTCAGAACTGTCAGTAGGTCAAATATGAGCACCAAAGGCCTGCAGGACTACTTCAAAAGATGCCCATTCCTGAGTAAAAGTGGGAAAGGATAGCCATGGACTTTGTGGTGGGTCTTCCAAGGACCTTGGGAAAGTATGACTCGATTTGGGTCATTGTGGACAAGCTGACCAAGTCAGCTCATTTTATTCTGGTCAGGGTGGACTACAATTCGCAGCAGTTGGCTAAGATTTATGTGAAGGAGATCGTGAGACTTCATGGGGTACCACTGTCCATTATTTCAAAAAGGGGTACACAATTTACCTCTAAGTTCTGGGGTAAGTTACATGAAGAATTAGGCACTCAACTCACTTTTAGCATAACTTTCCATCTTCAGACTAACGGTCGGTCAGAGAGGGCAATCCAGGTATTGGAAGACATGCTGAGAGCATGTGTGATTGACTTTGGAAGTCATTGGGACCAGTTTCTGCCATTGTGTGAGTTCTAATACAACAACAAATACCACTCCAGTATCGACATGGCACCATTCGAGGCTATGGTAGGGAATGTAGATAACCCATAGGGTGGTTTGAGGCAGGCGACGTGAAGCCTCTGGGTGTAGACTTGGTAAGGGAAGCGCAGGAAAAGGTAAGGAGTATTCAGGCCAAGTTGCTAACAGCCCAGAGTAGGCAAAAGGAATATGCGGATCGTAAGGTAAGGGACATGGACTTTAAGGTTGGTGAATATGTATTATTGAAAGTGTTGCTAATGAAAGGGGTTATGCATTTCGGTAAGAGGGGCAAGCTCAGCCCCCGGTTTATTGGTCCATTTGAAGTCCTCGAAATTATAAGGCCAGTGGCTTACAAGTTAGCACTACCACCTAGTTTGTCCGGTGTTCATCTAGTGTTCCATGTATCTACGTTGAAGCGGTACCATAGGGATGGAGATTACGTCATCAAGTGGGATGAAGTATTACTAGATAAGGACCTTCGCTATGAACAGGAATCAGTTGTGATTCTTGATTAGGATGTCCAAAAATTGAGGACAAAGGTAATCAGTATGGTAAAAGTTCAGTGGAAGCATCATCTGATTGAGGGAGTCACTTGGGAAACTAAGAAGGACATGCGGGACAAGTACCCTCACTTGTTTGAGGATTCAGGTACTATACTTTCCTTCTTTTATTTTTGTACTTTTGGGTTTGATCATTCGGGATCTGTTGTAATGACCGAATCTGTCATTATGGGTAAACTTTTTGTGCCAAGTTTCAAGTCAGAAATACTTCGGGTTTGGGAGTTGAAAATTTTGGGCTAGGCTAGCCTCGGCTGGTTTTAGAGCGAGGTTTGTTCTAGGGCAATCTGGGTGAGAAATGGGTTTTGTATCTTGTAGTGAGCTAAAATTTCCATTAGCTAAGGATAGAGGAGTCCAGGGGACTTTTTGGAAGTGAATTTGCGTGAGTAGAACTCCTGGTATCTCGGTTGAGTAAAGGAGTTATTCTGGAACATCAAGAAATTAAGGGTGTTGTAAAATGGGCATTTTTGGGGGACTTTACAACTTTTTGTCCTATTTCAACCACCCTAGTAGTTGACACACCACTGTAGCGACCTCCGCTATAGCGGAGAAAATACCGCTATAGCAAAAATTAGCATCGATCAACATCGCTATAGCAGATGGTTGCGCTACGGTGGTACCGTTATAGCAGAGCGTGCTAGGATTTAATGCAGAAACTTCCCCAAAATGTTCAGTTTTCATCAAGGGCATTTTGGGAGAAAGGCAAGACGATTCTAGGCGATTTTCCTCCGTTTCCATCACTTTTCATCCCAAAGGTAAGGATTCTACTCCCTAAACTTTATGTTACCTTTCCTACGGAGTAGAATTGCTAATTAGGGACTTGGGGGAAGATTTTTAATGACCTAGGAATGGTTGAATCCGGGGAAAAAGGAGATTCTAGGGTGCTAGAGTTCTTGGGTCTTGTTTTTGTTAATGGATTATGATCATGTGGCCTTAATTCTCTAAAATGTATCCATAAAGATGGTAGTATTAGGTGAATTAATGGTGGGTAATCCCGGGAATGGGTGGGATGATCATAGTTGGGCCTGGGGATTGGAATTTTTGCATAATCCAGGTATTTAGGCTAGTGAATTGACTATAGTTCTTATATAATTGTTTCTAGACCAAGAACAAACAGGGGATCCTGAGAAGGGGAAAGCTCCAGTTCAATAGAGCTTTGAGTAACTCAAGGTAGGTGATGGTTATTGATTTCCTTTATGCATTGTATGTTCGTGTGCTTTCGCTTAAGTATTGTATGAGCTGCATGCTTAGAGAATAGTCATAAATGTCTAAATGTCCGGATAACAGTCTGGTAAAATGAACTGGGTGTTATTGCTTGTTGGTTTACAAGTGTGTTTTGTTTATTATTTGTGACTGTTGGTTTCCTGTGTGACATTCGGTTGGCTCGGGTACCACGCCTGGTACGGGATAACAAATGGTTTTCTCGGGTACCACACCTGGTATGGGATAACAAATGGTTGGCTTGGGTACCATGCGTGGTACGAGAATTATAAATGGTTGGCTCGGGAACCACGCCTGGTACGGGTTTGTTTATTGAATTTGTTGTATTCTTTTGATGGTTCCATGAGTGGACCGGGTTGTGTTTCTTGAACTATGACATTTGCATATGGTCCATGAGAGGCTAGATTATTATATTGATCTGTGTTTGGTCTTGGTGTAGACCGGTTGCATGTGTAATGCTTAGGTGCTGTTAGGGGGATTCCGGGGTGGGCCCGGACTATGTAAAAAGAGATACATGTGAGTTATTGTCATTGGATGTTGTCAATTATTTGTGAAGTGGATTACATGTGAGGGATAAGCTATGGAGAGACTTGCAGCCTAGATATATTTGTTGGCTTGTTCACATGTTTGCTGTGCATTACTTGGCTTTAGTTACTATTTATATTCTGCTTATTTAGAACTGGCTGGATGATCTTACCAGTACACAGTGGTTGTATACTGATTCTGCACTTGAGTTTCTTTTTGGGAGTACAGGAAATCTTCCAGCGGCTGACGCGCGACCTCACTGGTAGTCCCAGCGATTCTAGACATCAAAGGTAAGATGTTTCAGACGAACTACCTTGGTCTCTTTCTTACAGTTATAGACCACTTGTTTCGGGCTTAGATTCTTGTTTATTTGGGGTTGTATCCCCATATTCTATACATTGGTAGATTGTTTTGGTACGATGACTTTCAGGTTTTAAGGTGGAATTTCCACAGGCTTTTATTTTTATAATAGTATTTTTAGACTTGAATGGTAGTTTAACTTATGAACTGGTTTTAAGCTGCTAGGTTATACTAAGTGTTGGTTTAGGTTGGTTCCCTCATCTGGGGGTTGGGTGGGTGCCACTCACGGCAGGTTTAGGTCATGACATTTAGGCTCCAAATGGATCTTTAAAAGAAAAATGAAGGTTGATGGTACTATTGACAAATATAAGGTAATACTTGTTATCAAAGGTTATAAACAAAAGGAAGGTCTTGATTATTTTGACACATATTCGCCGGTAACAAGAATAACATTTATTCGGATGTTAGTTGCATTGGCGGCTGTATATGGTCTTGAAATCTATCAAATGGATGTGAAAATGACTTTCTTGAATGGAGAGTTGGAGGAAGAAGTTTACATGGAACAACCTGAGGGTTTTGTGGTTCCTAGTAAAGAAAGAAAAGTGTGCAAACTTGTTAAGTCACTTTATGGACTAAAATAAGCACCCAAACAATGGCATGCTGTCACGACCCAGAGTGGCACCCACCCAACCCCCAGATGAGCGAATCAATATTAAACCAACACTTAGTATAATCTAGCAGTTTAAAACCAGTTGCATAAATACACTAACATTCACATCTGTTCAAACCAAATGACCTGCGAAAATCCTCCCTAGCACCTGAAAGTCACCATACCAATATATCTATCAATCTAGAGTACGGGGATGCAACCCCAAAAACAAAATAGAGTTTAAGCTCGAAAAAAGTGGGCTACAACTAAAAGATGAAACCAAGGTAACTTGACCGAAGTAGCTCACCCTTGAGATATGGAACCGCTGGGACTACAAGTGAGGTCATGCGTCATCCGCCAAAATATTGCATGCACTAACAAAAGAAAAGCAAGTGCATAATCAGTACACAACCACCGTGTACTGGTAGGATCATCGATCATCTCCAATAAAAAAATGAACAATAACTAAAGCTGAGTAAAGTAAAGTAAACATGTAACAAGTCAACAAAACCACGGCCTCTTCCTTAACCTATCGACCACATATATTTTGATAACAATCAAGGACATATCAGTGAATATGAACACATGTATTAGCCACCCAGCCCAGACCCACCAAGGATCCTTAGGACACCAACTATGTTTCAATATGCAATCCCGGCCTACCCTAAGACCAACCTCACAATTAATTATAATCACCCGACCTCTCATGGACCATATGCAGAAATCACATTTCAAGAATACAACCCGGTCCACTCATAGAACTATCTAAAGAATACAACCAATGTAAGTAAAGCAAAACCCGTACCAGGAATGGTACCCGAGCCAACCATTTGTAATTCATGTACCAGGCGTGGTACTCGAGCCAACCAAAAAGTATCTCGTACCAGGCGTGGTACCTGAGCCAACTGATATGTAACATGTACCAGGCGTGGTACCCGAGCCAACTGAATGTAACATCAAATCCAATCAATCCACAAAGCATGAACAAAACATACTTGTAAACCAACAAGCAATAACAAATTCATTTTTACAAGACTGATAACCGGATAAGTAGACATTCATAACTTCATTCCCTAAGCATGCAATTCACATAATACTAATCTATAGTACATGAACACATATTTCATATTAGGAATATCAATAACCATCACCTACCTCGAATTGCTTGAAAGCTCTATTGAACAGGAGCCTTCCCGTTTTCCAAAGCTCTTTCTTGTTCTTGGTCTAAAAACAAACATACAATAGCTACAATTAATTAACTGGCCTAAAATACCTGAATTATACAAAATTCCCATTCCCTAGGCCAAACTATGATCATTCCACCCATTCCCGGGCTTTCCCACCATCAATTCACCTAATGCTACAATTTTTATGGATAAATTTAGAGAATTATGGCTAAATGATCATAACCCATCAAGAATAATCAAAACCCAAAAGCTTCTACACCCTAGAATCCCCTCTTTCCCCAGATTTTAACATTTCTAGGTCATTCCAAACCCTTCCCCAAGTCCTCAACTATCAATTCTACAATATACGAAAGATAGTACGAAGTTAGAGGAGTAGAATCCTTACCTTTGGGATGAAAAATGATGCAAAACAGAGTAAAATTTCCTAGAATTGCCCTGCCATTCTCCAAAACACAGTTGAGGAAAAATTAAATGTTTTAGGGAATTTTTGCATTAAATCTCGACTCAGTCCACTATAGCGGAATCGACCGCTATGATGGTGCTGACCAAAATTGACTTCTGCTATAGTGGAATAACTTTTGCTATAGCAGTAGCCGCTATTGCATAGTTACCATGCTCGTCATGGGAAGAAAGTTAGAAAATCCCAGAAAAGTGTCCATTTTACAACACACCTTAAATCCCCGATGCTCCAAAATAACCCCTTCACGTCAACCTCGATACCGGGAGTTCTACTCACCCAAATTTACTTCCAAAAAGTCCCCCAAACTCCTCTATGTATTAGCTAAAAGAAAAACTAGCTCACTATAAGACACATTATCCAATCCTCACCCGGGTTGCCCTAGATCATACCTTGCTCAGAATTCATCCAAGACTAGCCTAACCCAAAATTTTCAACTCCCAAATATGGAAGTTTTCCAACTCAAAACTTGGCATGAAGAGTTTACTCGTAATGACGAACCCAGTCATTACACATACAAAGTTTGACCAAATAATATTGACAAATGAATTTAAGACCAATGAGTGTGATAAATGTGTTTACATTAAAGACACTCCGAATCATAAAATCATTGTTTGTTTGTATGTTTATGACATTTTGATCATCAGTAGACACATTTCTGACATAAATGCTACTAAGCATATGCTAGCTAGCAAATTTGATATGAAAGACTTAGGAGTTGATGATGTGATCTTAGGGATCAGAATTTATAAAACTCCTCAAGGTCTAGCATTGTCACAGTTTCATTATATTCAAAAGGTACTTGATAAATTCAAGTATTTGAATTTCAGTGTTTCCAAGACACCAATGGATGTGAGTTTTGCACTTCTAAAAAATGAAGGTAAAAGAAATTCACAATTGGAATGTGCACGAGTATTGGGAAGTTTTATGCATATCGACTAGATATAGCATATACTATTAGTAAACTGAGTTGGTACACAAGTAATCCTAATCAAACTCATTGGATGGCAATGAAACGAGTTTTGGGACTATGCTTTGCATTATAACAAATATCCTGCAGTACTTGAATGATATAGTGATGCAAATTGGATCGCCGGATCATCTGAAGTTAAATCCATAAGTGAATATATATTTACTCTTGGTGGAGGAGCAGTTTTTTGGAAGTCATCCAAACAAATATGTATCAATCGCTTTACAATGGAATATGAGTTTATAGCTTTAGATAAAGCCGGTGAAAAAGCTGAGTGGCTCCAGAATTTCTTGGAAGATATTCCGTTCTGGCCCAAACCATTGGCACCTATATACATACACTGTGATAGACAAACGACAATAAGTAGGGCAGAGATCACTATGTATAACGGAAAATCTCATCATATTTGACGAAGATATAAGACCATTAGACAACTACTTTCTTGTGGAATTATCACGATTGACTATGTAAATTCAAAAGATAATGTAGCGAATCCACTTACAAAAGGCCTAACTAGAGAGATAGTTGAAAGATCACCAAGGGGAATGGGTTTAAGGCCTAGGACAAGTCATCATGGCGGTAACTCTACCTAGTAGACTGGAGATCCCAAGAGCTAGATTCAAGGAGAAAAACAAAGTTATGATTGACGGTTCAGAATTGTCAAATAACTCAACCCATTCTCGTGATGAAGACAATGTTTGGAAATAAGGGTAAAGCTTTTTAATGGTTTCTAAGTTTGGCAGGTATGACCAAATAGTTTATCTATAGGATTAAACATTTAGAAAACACCTATGTAAGTGTGATGTGTAAACCACTTCAAGGATAATGATGGTAAAGGTCAATTCTCTAAGCACTTATGAAACCAGGAAGTGTTCATGGCTGAAATGAATAAAATCATTAGAACCATAAATAGTTAAAGGTTAGTTGTGTGACTTGTATTGTCTAGGTGTGCAACAAAGTTTGATGGTTCAAAGATATCGCATCTACCGATTGACCGAGTGCATCTGATATAAGTTCACTATGGAAAGTTCAAAGGGAAACCTACTTAGCCAGATGAAATTAATCTTTGCTTGTAGATCACACACTTATCCGTATATTCTTTTATCTTATAGCTATTCCCCATTCATGTTTGGGATTGTTGGAGTTTAGTAATGAAAAGTTAATGGAAAATGGAGGGAAAATAAAATTTTGCTTTTGTTTTTGTAAAGAGCATTTGTACCACATTGGTGGTGGAAAGGATGTTTCAAGTGTTTATATTGAGAAACACTCCCTCATAGTCTTAAAGAGGTTGAGAAGAAGAAAAGCCTCATGCCGTCGTCATCGCTCGCTCGGCTTTGGCTTTGGCTTTGGCTTTGGCTTTGGCTTTGACTTTGACTTTGTCTTTGGATTTGGATTTGTCAAAGATCGATCGAGAGATTATCTTTTTAAACAAAGTTTATTTAAACTTAATTGTTAAGCCAAAATTCTAACCCAGAATATTTCTTTATGTGCGATCCGCACATTGGCATGTGCAAAACGCACGCAAATCGCACATCAAAAGATTATGTCCTTTTGACTCACTGGTTTGGGATATGCGACCCGTATAATGTCATGTGCGTTTCACATGTTGTCTCGCATATCATGACCAGTTGAGCAGTCTCACTAGTTTTGTATGTGATGGGACGTGCGATGCATATTTCCTCTTATGCGAACCATACCTTATCCCGTCGTATCTAAAACACTGTAACTTTTTTGCACCTTTGCTTCCTTTCAGAAGCAGTGCTTTTTGGCTATAAATATCTGTCTCTTTCTCAGATATGAAGCATGGATTTAAGTACTATTTGAGTACAAGAAACATAAGTATACTTCTACACTTCTTCTAAATTCAAGTGTGATTTACTACCATTGAGTGGTTCGCCAATCAATAGGATTTGAGGTACCTCTATTCTATTGATGATTAATTGTTCTATCCTAGGAGGATATATTCCATAAACTTCAAGTGCTTGAGGGGAATAATTTTCTTAAGGACACACTGTGCATTCAGTAGGCTCGATTTTTTCTTCATCTTTTTTCTGCTACTATTTTTCATAAATAGTTTAAGTTCTTGTTTCTACTTATTTGTTTAAATACAGATTTTATTTATCACCCAAATAACATTATCTCAATATGATTTTTTCAAATCTATTTGAGTTATTTAAATAAAAGCGATATGTTCCAAGTAAATTTTACTATTCCTAATGAAAATTTATTAGATGGGGGTTAAAGACCCAAATTTTTGTTAATAATCTTTTCAACCACAAGTTTTCTTTTCCTAGTTTAACTTGAAGTGTATAGGTGAGTACTAGGATTAGCTACTCCCATTGAAAACTTTCAAGAAAAAGATTAATTTAAATAAATAAAAAAACAAACTTAAATATGAATAAGAATCATGCAAAACGTAAGTATAACAAGAGTTATAGTCAAAGCTAAAAAAATCATAGACAAGATTCAAGTTTTAAAATACAAATCACTACAAAAAATAATCAATGTCTAAAGTAATAAAGAAAAAAATAATACATTCAATCTCTGTGGTTATGTAGAACACTTTCTTCAAGACTTGTATTTTTTTTCAATTTCAAAGCTCTGGTCGTTCGTTTGGTCGTTTTGGTCGTTTGCCTGTTTTAGAGCTTTAAACTTAGAATATCTTTGACTTTAGTCAATATTCTTAACTAACGTGCTCAGAATGAAATTCTGACAGTTCCATTAACTCTGGATCATCGAGTTTGGTCTAGTTGGACCTTTGGTTGAGGCATGAAAACTTTCAGTGTGGGTTTTGTGTGATTTTCTCTATTTTCAGGCCATTTGGAGTTGAAAGTGTAACTTTGAGTGACTTTCAATGATCAGAGTGTCAAATTCAAAATCCCACGATTCCATCAGCTACAAAATAATGATTTTGGGTTAGGAAGGTGGTTTTTCAGGTTCGGGAAGCTTTCAGTTTCATTTTATCTTGGTTTGCGTGTTTTAACCAAGTCAAGTTTAACTTTAGTCAACATTTGAAGAAGACGGCCTCGGATAAAAAATTTGACAGCACGGTTAGCTTTAGAATGTCGACTTTGGGCAAGGGGGATCTTTGGTTCTGGTCCCGAGGCTTTTGGGCCCATTTTAGGCCTCGGTGTTCTATTTTTGAAAGTTAGGCCTAAAGTTTGCTCTTGGGTGTGGGGCCCACTTTACATGCTATCAACCTCCTTTGGAATTTTCACTAATTCCATTGAGTAAAGAATGCCATTTATAATTGAATAACTCTACTCGTTTGTGTTCGTGGGACCCCGGGTGTATTCCCGAGGGTCCATCCGA
Source organism: Jaltomata sinuosa (assembly GCA_003996215.1). NCBI lineage: Eukaryota > Viridiplantae > Streptophyta > Magnoliopsida > Solanales > Solanaceae > Jaltomata > Jaltomata sinuosa. The sequence goes on along the minus strand of QJPP01005308.1, from coordinate 34,583 downwards.
GTAAGTTTTCTTGTTGGGCATTGCTCTTGGCAGCTAGTGCTGTCATGGCATCAACTTGGCCTTCACGTTCATGGTGGATAGCCGCATTCGCGTAGGCATAGGCTAGCTTCCCACTCGTCTTGGCCTTTGCATTCGCAGTGGACAGCCACATTCGCGTAGGCTCGTGTCAGCCGCCGGGAAATTATTCATCACGAACGCGATGGCTGGCCGCGTTCGCGAAGGGTTTGGCCAACAACTATATAAGCTGGCCATTACATTTTCCAGCCTTGTTTTCTCCATGCTCTACCAACTCTTAAGCTCCAAACTCCCTCTAAATCACTCCCAAATCAGTTCCTTGCCCCAGAAATTATTGTGCCTCGATATCCCGTGAGTTCCTTCGTCAATTGGTAAGTTCTCTTCCCCGTCTTGCTTTCCATTGTTATCCTTTTTATTGGCTTAACACCACCATTGTTTCCACCCTCTTCAAGCTTGGATTTTGTTGTAGAATCAGTTTGTGGGTGACGTTTCTGCCTCGTGGACTCATCCAATTCACAGTTCTTGGTACGTAATTCTTGCCTATTTCTGATTTTTTGTCCCTTAAATCCATTTTTGGGTTTCTTAGCTTTAGGGGCTATTTTAGCTCGAATTTGTTGCCCAATCTCTTTGATTCCTTGGGCATGTACTCCTATGGTCTTGGGAATCATAATGTGAGTTTCCGCTTATGATTTTGGGTTGAGGGCCCCGCGGGCCCGTCGGTGACCCCAATTTCAGCTCGGCTATTATTATAGCAATATGGGTGTCGTTAGACTCATCTTGATGTTTTTGTTATGATTTTGATAGTTTGATCCTTGTTCAGAGCTTTTCAGAGCAGCTCAGCCTCAGATTTCATCGTTCCTGCAACTTGTTGTCGGACGACAGGTAGGTTACAGTCTAAACTCCTAGACTTAGCATATATCGGATAAAATTATACTAGCTGGCATCCTTGGGTTGGGTTATTAGGTTGGTACCAAAGACCTTGACCGTTTTTACATAATTCGCCCATTTCTTTCTCCATTGTGTGTAGTATTCTTAGTAGTTGATATTATCACCCTTGTGGTCCTGTGAGGCCTCCTTGACTCTGGAACATAGATGGTGGGATTATTGGAAATGTCCGCGAGTCTCAGACATATAGATATCCTTCTAGGCTAGTTATGCTTGCTGAGTAGCTTCAGAGCCTGTGCAGGGACGTAGGTTGATTGTGAGCTGTGAGGTGGCTATCTGTGTTTGATCATATCATGTCTATGCGTATAAAGAGGTTTTACCCACGTTTTACTATAATTTTTGGCTCTGAGCCTACTGGGACTATTTTTCTAAACCTTGCATGGCCTGTGGGGCCCATTTTGGTGAAAATGATTCAAAAGAGATTTGGTACCATTTTTAATGGATCTTCTTGGGGTAAGGAATTTTTAAAAGATATTTTATGACTAGTTCCACTTATACTTGACTCGATGGGGTCGAGGGCTAGAATTATTTACTACAGCATCCAGGGTGTTGCTGGACTATGCGGGGCCATGTGCTAGAGATATTGGACTTACTATTTTAGACCTTGATACCCTCCAGGCCGCTTTATCTGGGGATTGTTTTGAGATTGGGTGGCATCTAGTATGTTGGTCGGGGGCCTCCATGGATCTTGCCATTTTGGACCAAAGCCTGCGAGCTGCGGGTGTCGGAGGGGGGGATGGGGGTATACGGGTGCGACCTTCCATGAATCCTGTCTTCTGGGACTTATAGGTTGCCGAAAGCAGGTAACATATGGTATTACTATCACTCTTGAGTTAGCATGGCATCATATCATTCATCTGTGTGAGGTACCACCCTTGTTTGATGTTTGTTGATTGTACACTCCGGTAGTATGGGATGCTGGAGGGTTTGTTTTCACTTGTGTTCCTCAGTTGTATGGGTGGCCGGGGGACTGTAGGTAGACTCTTACTATTTTATTACGGTTATAAGTGTTGGAATTGGATGCTGCTAGGTTGTTAGTTTCTGGACTTGGGATTGATTTGATTAGTTGATTTTGATTCCTGTTTTCGAGCATGCTGCCTATCATAATCTTCTCCTCTTTCCCTTATACTTGATGTTACCAGTATACCATCCATTTCTAAAACTTGTTATGTATATAATGTTATTGCAAGGATCTCAGGTGCGTTATTTTTTACTTTCACCTGTGCCTTTTGTGTGTATATATTCTTTTCGCTGGCCTTATATGCTGTTCTTGTTGTCTTCCCTCTGGGCTAGTTCCTATGTACTTTTCATTGATTTCTGTGATAGCTTGGTATCCGAGCCCTAGGTCCACCGGTGTCATCAGTATAGGAGCTAATGTATAGTAGAGTCTTGCGGATCGGGGCGGAGACGTCCGTACTCAATCTTTGGGAGGCTATAGTGGCATCTTAGGAAAATGGACTTTTCTTATTTCTCTCTTGTGCGTAGTATCCTTGAAAGATTTTGGAAATCTCACTTATTTGGGTTCACTCTTCTGCAGATGGTTCATACGAGATCTTCAGCTTGTGGCGGAGGAGAGCCTCCTACCCCTGCACCTCCGACTCTAGCTAGGGGCCGGGGTGGTCGCCTGGGTAGAGGTAGGGGTTGAGGGCGCCCCAGATCAGCGACACCTGCTAGAGCTTCTAGAGTTGGGGTGGAGCTAGAGTATGATTATGAGCCCGAGTTCGTCTCTGAGTAGCAGTAACCAGAGGACAACCCAGGTACCACCAGCTCCCGTACCAATTCTAGCACCAGTTTTTGTGCCGACTTCAGCCCTAGCTCAGTCTTCGGATATTCGAGGTTTACTTGTTCAGCTTTTGGGTATGATTGGGGAGCGTCCTTCTGAGATAGCCCAGACATCCACTCAGGGGGAAGCCCTGGGTGTTCCAAGTTCAGAAGCATAGCCTGCTACTGCAGCTCCCCGTGCTGAAGTTGTTCGTGTCCCATCGGTTGCCTAGTCTCTTTCTCCTTACCCTACTATGACAGAGATGGAGCAGAAGGCCTTGGGTAGGTTTCTGAGATTGGCACCACCGAGATTTGCTAGTATACCGGGTCAGGACCCACATAATTTCATTACCACCTGTGAGGAGATGTTGCATCATTTAGGGTTATTAGAGACTCACGAGGTTGGCTATACTGCATATCAGCTGGAGGGTCCAGCGAAGTTATGATAGAGGGCAAAGGTTGCTTACAGGCCTTCTACATCACCTCCCTTGACCTGGTCTGAGTTTTATAAGGCTTTTATGGCCAAGTTCTTGCCACAGAGCGATAGAGAGTGTTGGAGGAAGGAGTTCAGTAGACTTTCTCAGGATTCTATGACCGTCTCAAAGTACGAGACCGATTTCCATCAGCTTGCTCCATTTGGAGCCATGATTATGCCTACTGAGGTGGACAGGGTCCGTAGATTTTTTTGGGGGCTACGGAGAGAGCTTAGAGAGCCTTCAGAGATATTGGTTGCTAGCGGTTGGTCATTCTAGGCCATTGTGGACTATGCCTGTACAGTTGAGGATTCGCGTCGTCATAACACTGGGGCCAGAGATAAGAGACCTCAATAGCAGGGTGTCTACAGTGGTTCCAGGCATGGTGGTAGAGGTTCAGGCCAGTAGGGATGAGGTTATCACCCATAGCAGCATCAGGGTCAGACCAGTTGACCGATTTAGGCCTCACTTCAGGATTTGAGTTCTCAATTTGAGCAGGGTCAGAGCAGTCACCGTGGTCACAGTGGTCAGTCTGCAAGAGGTACTACTTCTGGGGCATCAGGTCGAGGTGGCCACGCAGGTTCAACAGGTTCATCGCAACAGGGTGGGCCGTCAGGGCGGTGCTATGAGTGTGGAGTCAGCGGTCATTTTGCCAGAGATTGCCCCCAGCGGGGTACAACTTGTTATAAGTGCGAGGTTAGTGGCCATTTTGCTAGAGACTTCCCCCAGCGGGTGCAGTTCAGCCTATTCACTTCATTCAGCCACTGACTCGAGGAGGCGGTGGTTAGGGTAGAGGTGGTGCTCCGCGTGGCAGAGCAGGTGGTAGGGATGGCGGTCGGGAAGGTGGAGGTCGTCATCAGTTCTATGTGGTCCATGGGAGACTAGATGTAGAGGCCTCGGATGCCGTGATTATAGGTATGATTTCTGTATGTTGTCAGCCAACTTATGCTTGGTTTGATCTTGGATCCACTTATTCATATGTATCTGCCTACTTTCTGCTCTGTTTAGGGTTGCCTAGTGAGCCATTATCTGTTGTTGTTTCTGTCTCAACCCCAGTAGGAGATTCTTTAGTAGTGGATCAGATTGTGAGAGCCTGTGTGATATTTGTCGTTGATTTGGAGACTTGGGTTGATTTGATGATACTTGATATACTAGATTTTGATGTGATACTGGGGCTGGACTGGTTATCCCCTCACCGTGTGATATTGGATTATTATGCCAAGACCATTACTACAGTCGTGCCCGCTGTATCCCCGGTTGTATGGCAAGGTTCTGTTAGCCATGCACCGTCTGGGATCATCTCTTGTCTTCGATCTAGGAAGTTGATTTCCCATGGGTGTTTAGCTTATCTAGCATATGTCCCTGATGCTAGTGCTGACCCTACGTCTCCTGAGTTCGTTCCTGTGGTTAGAGACTTACTAGATGTATTTCCTATCAACCTGCCAGGCCTTCCACCTGAGAGAGATATTGATTTTGCCATTGAGTTAGAGCCGGGCACCAGGCCCATTTCTATTCCTCCCTACCATATGGCTCCTTCTGAGTTGAGAGAGCTTAAGGAGCAGCTCCAGGATTCGTTAGCTAAGGGGTTCATTAGACCGAGTGTGTCTCCTTGGGGTGCTCCTATCCTCTTCGTGAAGAAGAAAGATGGGTTGATGTGGATGTGTATTGATTATCGGTAGTTGAATAAGGTGACAGTGAAGAATAGGTATCCGATGCCGAGGATTGATGACTTGTTTGATCATCTCTAGGGTTCAGTCGTGTTTTCAAAGTTTGATTTGAGGTCCGGCTACTATTAGTTGAGGATTAGGGCGGAGGACATCCCTAAGACAGCATTCAGGACACGTTATGGCCACTATGAGTTCCTGGTGATGTCTTTTGGGTTGAATAATGCCCCCGCAGCCTTTATGGATTTGATGCATAGAGTGCTTAGCCCATACATGGATATGTTCATGATAGTCTTCATTGATGACATTCTGATATACTCGAGGAGTAGGGACGAGTATGAGCAACAGTTGAGGATTGTACTTTAGACTTTGAGAGATCATCGGCTTTATGCTAAGTTCTCAAAATGTGAGTTTTGGCTTGAGTCAGTTGCATTCCTAGGACACGTGGTGTCTAAGGATGGGATTAGAGTTAATCTGGGTAAGATTTCTACGGTTCGTGATTGGCCTAGACCTACTACTCCTACCGAGTTTGCAGCTTTGTTGGTTTAATCGGGTACTATTGACAGTTCGTTGAGGGATTTTCTTCCATAGAAGCACCCTTGACTATGCTGACTAGGAAGGATGTTCCATTCCAGTGGTCGAATCAGTGTAAGGATAGCTTCCAGAGGCTTAAGGCCCTATTGACTTCAGCTCTAGTTTTGACTTTACCGATTGAGGGTTAGAGTTTATTCATTTATTATGATGCTTCAGGGGTCGGTCTTGGTTGTGTGTTGATGTAGCAGGGTCGAGTGATAGCATATTCATCGAGGCAGTTGAAGGTTCACGAGCGCAATGACCCCACTCACGACCTAGAGTTGGCAGCGGTAGTTTTTGCGCTCAAGATCTAGAGGCACTACTTATATGGAGTTCACTATGAGATATTCACCGATCACTGTGGTTTTCAGTATATTACGATTCAGCGAGAGCTGAAATCGAGGTAGAGGAGATGGATTGAGCTACTGAACTACAATTTCACTATTCTGTACCATCCGAGCAAGGGAAACGTGGTAGCGGATGCCTTAAGTCAGAAGGCGGTGAGTATGGGCAGCGTAGCTTCCCTTTAAGTTTTTGAACGACCGTTGGCCTTGGACATCCAATCCTTGGCTAACCGTTTGGTTAGGCTTGACTTATCAAATCCCAGCAGAGTTCTTGCCAGTGTTGATGTTCATTCACCCTAGTTGATCATATTCAGTGCCGACAACTTGAGGATCAGGGTTTGTGTGACCTTCAGGATCAGGTAGTTTGGGGTGAGGACAGCCGGGATACTTTAAGTTCTAATGGTATTCTGAGATTCGATGGTTGACTTTGTGTTTCGAGTGTTGGTGACTTGATTCAGTTGATACTTTACGAGGCCCATTGTTCCAGATATTCCATTAATCCGTGCTCCGCGAAGATGTATAGAGATTTGAGGCAGCTATACGGGTAGAGTGGTATGAAGCGAGACATGGCAGAGTTTGTATCTCGGTGCTTGAACTGTCAGCAGGTTAAGTTCGAGCAGTGAGACTGAGTGGTTTGATACATCGACTTCCTTTTCCTAAGTGGAAGTGGGAAGGTATTACTATGGACTTTGTTGTTAGTTTACCTCGTAATTCTCGTGGGTTTGATTCTATTTGGGTGATCGTTGATAAGCTGACTAAGTTAGCACACTTCTTGCTGGTTTAGATTTCTTACAAGGCAGAGAAGTTAGCTCAGATCTACATTCATGAGATTGTTCGGTTGCACGGGGTCCCAGCTTCTATCATTTCAGTCTGCGGCACTCAATTCACATCTCAATTCTGGAGAGCTATATAGAGGGATATGGGTAAAGAGGTTCAGCTTAGTACTACTTTCCACCCTCAGACAGATGGCCAGTCTGAGAGGAATATTCAGGTCCTGGAGGACATGCTTCGGGTTTGTGTTCTTGACTTTGGAGGTTCATGGGATCAGTTGTGCCATTGGCCGAGTTCGCGTATAATAATAGTTTCCATTCGAGCATCGACATGGCAATTCTCAAGGCCTTGTATGGTAGGTGTTGTAGATCGCTGATTGGTTGGTTTGATGGGTTAGAGTCCAGACCGCAGGGTACATATTTGCTTAGAGATTCCTTGGACCGAGTTTGTTTGATTCAGGACAGACTTAGAGCAGCCCTGAGTAGGAAGAAGAGCTACGCTGATCGTAGACTTCATGCCTTGGAGTTTAATGTTGGTGACTTGGTGTTCCTTCGAATATCTCCCGTGAAGGGCGTGATGAGATTTGGTCGGTGGGGCAAGCTTAGTCCTAGGTTTATTAGGCCGTTTGAGATTCTAGAGAGGATTGGTAGTGTTTCCTACATGTTGGCTTTGCCTTTGATGTTTTCAGCTGTTCACCTAGTTTTTCATACCTCGATGTTGTGCCAGTATGTGCCAGATGAGTCTCATGTGTTGCATTGGGATTCGATTCAGTTAGACGAGAGTTTGTCATTTGTTGAAGAGCCGATAGCTATTCTGGCCAGAGATATCAGGATATTGAGATCTAGGGAGATTCTAGTTGTAAAGGTTCAGTGGAGACATCATCCGATCAAGTAGGCTACTTAGGAGACCGAGAGCGAGTTGCGTGCTCAGTATCCGCAGTTGTTTGAGCCTTCAGGTACACCCTTCTTCTTGACTTTCGGGGATGAAAGTCTTTTTAGTAGTAGATGTTGTGATGACCCTTCCAGTCATCTTTGCGTTTACGCATTCATTTGCACTGTTAGAGCCTTTCTGTAGCTGCCCTAAGTCATTTATGGCTTGCTGAGACCGATAGTTTGGTGCCCTGGTCGTTCGTTTGGTCGTTTTGGCCGTTTGCTTGTTTTAGAGCTTTAAACTTAGAATATCGTTGACTTTAGTCAACATTCTTAGCTAACATGCTCAGAATTGAATTCTGACAATTTCGTTAGCTTTGGAGCATCGAGTTTGGTCAAGTTAGACCTTCGATTGAGGCCTGAGAACTTCCAGTGTGGGTTTTGTGTGGTTTTCTCTATTTTCAGGACATTTAAAGTTAAAAGTGTAACTTTTTGGGTGACTTTTGATGATCAGAGTGTCGGATTCGAAATCCAACAATTCCATCAGCTCCGGAATGATGAGTTTGGGTTAGGAAGGTAGTTTTTCGGGTTCGGGAAGCTTTCAGTTTAATTTCGTCTTGGTTTGCGTGTTTTAGCCAAGTTGAACTTTAAAGTTTGACTTTAGTCAACATTCGGAGAAGACGTCATCGGATGGTAATTTTGACAACGCTGTTAGCTTCAGAATGTTAACTTTGGGCTAGAGGGACCTTTGGTTTGGGTCCCGAGGCTTCCGAGCCCGTTTTAGGCCTCGGTGTTCCATTTTGGAAAGTTAGGCCTAAAGTTTGCTCTTGGGCGTGGGGCCCATTTTTTGTACTATTGTAATGAACCTTCCGTTCATTTACACTTTTTCGCCTTTCTTGTACCATTAGAGCTTACTTGTAGTGGCCCAACTCATTTATGGTTTGTCGGGACCGGTAGTTCGGTGCCCAGGCTGTTTGTTTGGTCTTTATGGCCGTTCCTCGTTTTTGAGCTTCAACTTTGGAAATAGTTGACTTCTGACAACATTCTTGGTAATACCAAAGAATTAAACCAAGGTTCTAGGTCAAGGGAATCCCTTACTCAAAAGTTTGAGTTAAAGAAATGCCTCGTGTAACACCTCGCCCGTTTGGAAAGTTTAAAGTAACCCGTGCCTTTGGGGAAAGACTAATAGTGTCTAATATACTAATAAGGATGTGTTATGAGGTATTGTAATGGAAAAATGGTCGTATGATAAGTTTTGAAGTCAAGCAAGTTGCGAAACAAAAGTCGGAAAAAGTTATTGTAAATTCCTTTAAGGAATTCTCTTCAAATTTGGGTTAAATGTCTTGGGGTGTTTCCCCCTATCTATAAAGAGTTCGTGTGCCTTCAATATACTGAATCAAAGGTCTACGAGTCTAGTTTCCAACGCACTAAACCGTTCATCCATACGACTTAAGAATAGAGAGATATTTCTTATTTTCGTAAGACTGCACAAGCAGGCACGTCAAAGTGGGGGCCACATCCTAAGTCGGTTCAGCTTATAAAAGCTGATTCCCCCTTCGTTTTAACTCATTATTTTCACCCAAAATGCACTAAAAATCAGAGGGAAAGTCCCTAAATAATCCATGGACTTTGATCCTTTCAATTCGGAAGTTTAACGGAAGTTGCTCTACGTCGCAAGCTCGTCATTTTTGTATAGTTTTCCCCGTTGATTTCATGGCGTATCTTCGTGGGTGTTGATGCAGCGAGACAGCAGGTGTTTTCAGAGTATTTGGCAGTAGCTGCGGAGTTATTTTGGAGAGGTATGGATCCCATACACTTCTCTATTTGTTTGATCAAGATTTTAAGCTTCTAGTTATGAAAAGTTGTATTTTTCGATAACGTGTAGTAGTTTCTTTTTGGATTTGGATATGTTTGTTGTTCATGAAAGGAGGAAGGTTGTTAATATTGGGATATTGAATATTTTTGTCAAGGAAATCTCTCCCCTACGATCCCCCTCCGTAATTACATGTTCTAGTATTGTTTTATGGATTTCTGAGCCACGAAGTGGTATTTTGGATCTGTGGCTCTGGGCAGCCCCTTTGTCATATTCAATTGGGTTGTTATTGTTGTATGTTGATGGTGTTAAGGTTTTAGAGGTACTGGGAATTGGTGTGATTCTTATTGGAGTCACGTACGATAGTTATTGGATTGAATGACATGAAGTACGCCTTTAAATAGTGCCTCGGGAGCTTGTCGCTCCTTTGAGATGTGAGTTGCATATTGTTGTTGGATTTAGTTGCCATTTCTTATTGTTGTTGGCCTCATTTTATGCTTTGGATTTGTCTGGTCGCGAGTGTGAGATTAACACCTTATCAAATGGCTATGGCTCGTTCTTGCAGCCTCGTCGAGACTAGGGTGAGCGCCTGATGGTCGGGGCTTGTCTACATCTCATCTTTTGTACTATTACTCTTTGTATATTCGGAGATAGTTGTACTTATCATTTTGTTACTTCTAGCACTTTTATTCTATTAGAAGCTTCTGTACTGTCGATACCAAGTCTTGGGGTTAGTGTAGTTTCATGATGTATATATTCAGGTAAATTGCTTCCGCATTGTCTTATCTTTACATTATGCTTCTGCTTATTCCAGCTTGTTGAGCGTATTGATTAGGTAGTAGCCTATTACTAGCTGTTCCAGGCTATGGGAATTGGTTCGCCTACTGGGGGGTTGTAGGTGCCATCATGACTTGAGAAATCGGGTCGTGACAATTATCGACCTCCATCGGAATTTTCATCGATTCTATTGAGTCCAGAATGCTGTTTATAATCGAATAGCTCTACTTGTTTGTATTCGCGGGACCCTGTGTGTGTTCCCGAGAGTCCATCAGAGTAAGTTTTCTTGTTGGGCATTGCTGTTGGCAGCTGGTGCTGTCATGGCATCAGCTTGGCCTTCGCGTTCGCGGTGGCCAGCTGCCCACTCATTTTGGCCTTCACGTTCGCGGTGGCTAGCTGCGTTCGCGTAGGCTTGTGCCAGCCGACGGGAAATTATTCATCGCGAACATGATGGCTGGTTGCGTTCGCGAAGGGTTAGGCCAACAGCTATATAAGCTGGCCATTACGTTTTCCAGCCTTGTTTTCTCCATCCTCCACCAACTCTTAAGCTCCAAACTCTCTCTAAATCATTCCCAAATCAGTTCCTTGCCCCAGAAATTGTTGTGCCTCGATATCCCGTGAGTTCCCTCGTCAATTGGTAAGTTCTCTTCCCCGTCTTACTTTCCATTGTTGTCCTCTTCATTGGCTTAAAACCAACATTGTTGCCACCCTCCTCAAGCTTTGATTTTGTTGTAGAATCAGTTTGTGGGTGACGTTGCTACCTCGTGGACTCATCCAATTCACAGTTCTTGGTACATAATTCTTGCTTATTTCTGGTTTTTCGTCCCTTAAATCCATTTTTGGGTTTCTTAGCTTTAGAGGCTATTTTAGCTAAAATTTGTTTCCCAATCTCTTTGATTCTTCGGGCATGTACTCCTATGGTCTTGGGGATCATAATGTGAGTTTTCGCTTTCGGTTTTGGATTATGGGCCCCGCGAGCCCGCTGGTGACCCAAATTTTGTCCTGGCTATTATTATAGCAATATGGGTGTCGTTAGACTCATCTTGACGTGTTTGTAATGATTTTTATAGTTTGATCCTTGTTTGGATCTTTTTGGAGCAGCTCAGCCCCAGATATCGTCGTTCCCGTAACTTATCGTTGGACGACAGGTAGGTTACGGTCTAAACTCCTAGACTTAGCATATATTGGATAAAATTGTACTAGCTGGCATCCTTGGGTTGGTTTATTAGGTTGGTACCATAGACCTTGACCGCTTTTCCATGATTCGCCCATTTATTTCCTCCGTTGTGCGTAATATTCTTTGTAGTTGATATTATCACCCTTGTGGTCTTGTGAGGCCTCGTTTACTCTGGAACATAGATGGTGGGATTATTGGGAATGTTCGCGAGTCCCGGACATAGAGATATCCTTCTAGGCAGGTTATGCTTGCTGAGTAGCTTCGGAGCCTGTGCAGGGCCGTAGGTTGATTGTGAGCTGTGGGGCGGTTATCTGTGTTTGATCATATCATGTCCATGCATATAAAGAGGTTTTACCCACGTTTTACTATGGTTTTTGACTTCGGGCCTACTGAGACTATTTTTCTAAACCTTGCATGGCCCGTGGGGCTCATTTTTGTGAAAATGATTTAAAAGAGATTTGGTACCATTTTTAATGGATCTTCTTGGGGTAAGGAAGTTTTAAAAGATATTTTATCACTAGATCCACTTATATTGTACTCGACGGGGTCGTGGGCTAGAATTATTTACTACAACATCCGGGGTGTTGGCATACTAGGCTGGGCCGTGTGCTAGAGTTATTGGACTTACTGTTTTAGACCTGGATACCCTCCAGGCAACTTTACTTGGGGATTGTTTTGAGATTGTGGGGAATCTAGTATGTTGTTCGGGGGCCTTCATAGACCTTACTGTTCTGGACCAGAGGCTGCGAGCTGCGGGTGTCGGAGAGGGGGTATACGGCATAGTAGGGGTATATGGGTGCGACCTTCCATGGATCCTATCTTCTGGGCCTTATAGGTTGCCGGAAGCAGGTAACATATGGTATTACTATCACTCTTGACTTAGCATGGCATCATATCATTCATCAGTGTGAGTTTCCACCCTTGTTTTCTGTTTGTTGATTGTACGCTCTGGTAGTATGGGATGCCGGAGGGTTTGTTTTCACTTGTTTGTTTTCCTCGGTTGTATGGGCGGCTGGGGGACTGTAGGTAGACTCTTACTATTTTATTACGGTTATAAATGTTGTAATTGAATGCTGCTAGGTTGTTAGTTTCTGGACTTGGGATTGATTTGAGTAGTTGATTTTGATTCCTGTTTCTGAGCGTGCCTATCATACTCTTCTCCTCTTTCCCTTATACTTGAGGTTACCGGTATACCGTCCATTTCTAAAACTTGTTATGTATATACTGTTATTATTACAAGGATCCCAGGTGCGTTATTTCTTACTTTCACCTCTGCCTTTTGTGTGTATATATTCTATTAGCTGGCCTTGTATGTTGTTCTTGTTGTCTTTCCTCTGGGCTAGTTCCTGTGTACTTTTTGTTGATTTCCGTGACAGCTTAGCGTTAGAAGGTAGCCCATTAATAACTGTTCTGGGCTACGGGGATTGGTTCACCTACTGAGGGTTGTAGGTGCCATCATGACTGAGAAATCGGGTCATGACAGCTAGTTTTGATTCACAATTGTAAATTTTTGACTTTGCACATAGATCTCACAATCGCGAGCCATAACCGTGATTGCAACATTAGAGATTCTTTTTGCCAATTCTCTGTCCTTAAGCATTTTTCACTTCCTTTCACCTCAAATCCTTTTTTCAAATCACATATACCTGAAACAAGAAAAATGTACACCATAAATATTCTTATATTAGTAGTAAAGGATACAAAAACTAAGGCAACGAGACTCGAATGCATGGTAAAATTATCATGTATAAACACTTCCAACTTAAAGTATTTGCTTGTCCTTAAACAACTAAAATAAGATACTCTACTACACCTTTGTTTAAGCATCACAAAGTACGTTGTCTACAATGATTTTGACAGTTAGCTCCAGACATACATCTTCAATGATTACCAATCCCTTATTGATCTTTTCCCAAACACATCACATTCCTCAAATAGTCAAGACTAACTATGCAGCCTCGATCAATGACATCATGCTATCAGCTTTATAATGCACAAGAGACTAAATTTGAAAAGTCAGTTATTTTCATCCAAGTATCCTTATGTATATCAAAGAATGTCCCAAAAATATACACTTGATGTTGTATGAATTTACACTCTTTTTAGCTACTTTTTACCCATATTATTTATGCATTATTTTGAGTTATTTTTAGCTTGATACTCATTTTTTTTCACTCAATTACATGATTTTGAGTTTATGGATGAGGTTTTATACTTTGTAACTAAAAGGAGTCAAAATTTGACTAAGTATGAAGCTTAATTTGGAAAAATGTCGCAAAACAAAGTCCAAAATGAGGTTTGAAGGTTGCCAGGTGAGCTGAAATGCGAAGGGAGGGTCCAAATATGCTACCCTATAAATTTAACCCCTGGCGGAGTTGAAACCAAGACAGGGAGAAGGACCTCGTGTCGTGAGGCTCAAAGTGAGAGAACTTGCCTCGCGACTCAAGACAGTCTAGACGAAAGGCAAAATTTTGCTTTCTCCTATTCCAAGTTAGTAGGCCTTCCAAGGTGTTTTTAAAACTTATAAAATCTATACTTAGATGGAAAAATAGGGAGTTTGGAATTCTTGAGGAGGAAAATATCGTAGGAGCACAAAAAAAGCATATTCATTAATATTCTAGGGTTTCTAAACTTCATCATTAATTTATTGTTTCTTTATTGTTTATGAATACTTTTATGTGTAGTCAGATAATGAGTGGCTAAAAGTCCTGATTCTAAGGTTATGACCAATGTATGAATATTTTTATTTAATTAAATAATTATTTAACGTATTCTACCATACATGCTTTGTTCTCTTAACCTTATACTCGACTATTTAATGACTTTGTGACCATAAAGTAAACGAACAATTTTTAGTAAAACTGGCCATAGGAAAGCTAGAAATAGATTGTAGATTAAGGAGTGCAGGGTTGATCAGCGGCTAGGACAGAAACGTATCTAGTTTTTTCTGCTTGGGTCAAATACATAATAATATATAAATACATCTGGAGCGATTTATCACATTTCCGCTCAATAATGTAGGTGTGAGGTCAATTTGGGTAGGTGATTATATAGCGCAAAAGACCATAATCATATGATCAATGTTGTGACTCAATAATTCAGTAGATATCTTAAATAGGCTTAATAATGTAATTAAAAAAGATGAGATTACTAAAGTACCATAGCCCTAGGTCTTTAACTCTATGTGAACAACTCCTACGATAATTCTATCTCCTTAAGTCTCTTACTTTCATCGAATTCAATAAGTAGAAATATTTAGTAGAATAATTACACAACTTACTCCATCAAAACTGACAATGCTAGTTCTAATAACTACGATAGGGAAAAGGACAACTTATCAGCTATTAAGTTCGTGTGGGATCGAGAAAACTGATTGCAAAAGTAATCACTTATTACTTGCGATCACATGCACTTGTGTGTGTATAAAGAGGACAATAAGTTTTTGGTGCCATTACTGGGTACTTAAAGTATTGATAAGTTAGAATTTTATATATTGTTTTTGTTTTTACAGTAGTAATGGCTTTTTCTTAGCTATTGTCATTACAGGTAACAAGTTATATGCTAAGTTCGGATAATGAGGCAGACCCCTCAGAATCCAAAAGAACCCTTACACATTTTCATCGGGAACTAGAATGTTCCTTCATTAGAAATTGAGGGAGCAAGCCACATTAGAAGCTCAACAAAACTGGCAAGAACCAATAATAATGTTGGGGAAACAACCAGCATCCCTAGTCATAGTACGCAAAGTGGGAGTCTTATTTGTAGAAAATGTCACTTCTAGCATTGTGAAGCCTCGCATTACTGGAAAATGGGAGTTTAAGCAGAACATGGTATAACTTTTTCACTCTAGCGGACATTTCAGAGGATTATCTTATGAGGACTCTAAAGTTCATTTCTAAAACTTTTTGAGATTGCTGACACATATATCACTAAGGGAGTCTTATCAGACTATGTAAGGCTCACCCTCTTCCGTTCTCATTGATTGGAGAATGAAAAAGATGGTTGAAAGCAGAACCCATAAACTCCATCACAACTTGGACTAATTTGGCCACAAAGTTAATCACAAGATTCTTTTCATTTGAGAAGACATCCATGTTGAGGATCAAAATTCTAGGGTTCAAGCAGAAAGAAGGTGAAGGTTTACCCCAAGCTTGGGAGCGTTTCAAGGGACGACTATTGATTTGTCCATATTACTTTCAAACAAACAAAGTATTGTACATACATTCATAGAATGTTTAGATATTCATTCTAAGATTTCCCCTAATTCAGCTGTAGGTGGGCAAGCACTCGAGAAAATATATGTGGAACTGGTTCTACTTCTTAACAGATTAGCAACCAGTAATCTTGAGTGGCCGGATGAGTTCAATAGAGGTGCAGTCAAGAAAGTTACTGATATCTTAGAACTTGATGGGATGACAAACATGTTGACATAGCTCACCACAATAAACAATACTATCAACCAGATGAACAAAATATTTATGGGTAAAGCATAAGTGCCAAACCAAGTTTAGCCAATTCATTAGGCATATTTATTTTGTGAGGTATGTGCTGGTGACCATGCAACAAATGTGTGTGATGAAAATTTTGAGTCCATATATTTTGTGGGTAATGCTAATCAGGTCACATCTAATCATAACTACGGGACTTTATATAACCCAGGTTGGAGAAATCACCCTAACTTTTCTTGGGGTGAAAATCAAAATCAGTAAAAGTATTGCATCTAAACATACATATAAATGTACGTGGTCATATAAGTATACATGAGGTTAAATCTAGTTGTTGATCCCATAGAGATTTTATGAATTGATTATCTAATTTGAACTCTTATTTTAACTATTCAGCAGGTAACAAACAATTGAGAGTGTATTGAGTTTCACTATGCAATGTTTAATGTAATTTACTAACAAATGTATAACAAATCGAAGTTTTGAGTTTTGTGATTCAGTTGAGAGAGAGAATCCATGGTCATAATAATTCGATAATCTAGTTGATTTATCCAATCATACACTTAATTGATTTCCTAAGTTACTAGTTGCAGGTTAATAATTGCTATGTTGAGTGTTTTGTCAATAACTCTAAGCCTACTCAACTATTCCTAACACCTATATTCCTATTGTCATTGATCGATAGTGAAGTGCATGTGATTTTTTATCTGTATCAACTAGGCAAGACTATCGGGGATATTCCTATCCAGTTATCAAATCATTGCCCTTTCCCTATAAGGTTCACAACCAAGCCCTATCTTTTCTTATTACGTATACAAATTCTCTATTCCTAGTTAAATCTACGCACCATAAATAGTGTTTGAGAGGTGATCAAGCAATCACACAACTAAGCACAAGAAAAAATAAATAACTCAATCTTGGAAATCAAATTAAACAATACGATTATCAAACTTCAAATTTCATGTTCATAACACAACTCTAGATACTATGAGCTTAGCTACTCATGAATTGAATACAAGCAAACAATTTCATGAATAACAAGTGTTTGAATGATTAAAGAACGAAAAAGTAAAGTAAAACCTACAAGACTTGTGTTCTTGCGCTTGTCTCTTAATCCTAGGCTTGATATTCTAGTTAAAAATGTGTTAGGGTGTATTTATAGAGTTCCCAAAAGTTCCGGACAATTTTACCCTTTAAAAATTCAGACCAAAAAATTTTGGTCCTGCCTCAAGCCATTTTAACAAAATTTTTGGCACAACGTTTGATAGCCAAAATTTGCACTATATGGATGCCCTGGGCGACGCCCCAGGCGAGGCCTTAGGCCACTTTTGTGTCTCCATCGATTTTTCTCCCTGCTAAGCCTCCGATATTGGTCTGGAACCTTCGCAGTTATTCTGGATCAATATTTTGACTTCTACTTAGACTTCAAAGCTCATCTGCATTCACTTTGTGCCCGAACTCTTTCATTTCCATCCTACACAATCAAATCCACGAACGCAAGTATAATTCATACGATTTAAGCTCAAAACAATACTTTAAAGCAACAAATATGAGGCGAATGATAGAAAAATATGTCTTTTTAGCCACACATCAACACCCCCACTTAAACTCTTTCTCATCCTCGAGTAAGCTATATACTCATGGCCTAGACTCTAGCTAAATCCACACTAATTGAACATATCTACTCAAGCTAAGGCTACAACGACTACATAGCAAGATCTCATTATAACATGCTTCACCCGTTCAACACAATTAAAACTCATGAAAAACTACTTCAACACCACCTAGCCTCAAGAACTAACTCTAAGATATCAACAAACACTTATAAGTCACCTAATCAAGAAATCAAACACTTCACCTTTTTTTGTCAACTATATGCCCTCACAAAATAAGAGAGTTACCCATATTTATTCACAAGTATACACAATATTACATACATGGGAATAAGAATATAATTATGCTCACTCTCATAAAAAAATTCACATGCAACATATTATGAACCATATTCTTGCCCTTAGAGTAAATACTCCACGAATATAAAATCATCAAATTTAAGATCAAGTAGGACTTTCAAGGTTGTAACCTAGGGAAAGAGACATGTAGAAATTTATTTGGATCAAATAGTGACTATCCCTACTAAGCACTTTAATTTATCACAATTCTTATAATATTTTGCTCAATCTTTCTCAATGAACTAACTCTTTCTTCACTCTTCTCACCCATATCTTTAAGCAAGTTCACACATTATTAGCAATGAGTGATCATTATCAATTCTTTTTCTTTTTTTTCTTTCTTTTTCTACTCCCTACTAATAGTATATGAGTTTTTCAACAGTTGCACCCTTAGTCTTTTCTACAGCCTTCCAACTTCAACTATTTCTTTCTCTCACTTTTACTCCTTTAAAATTATTATTTTTAATTAAAGTACCTAGGAGTTTTGGGATCAAATTTAAGGTCAACCAGAACAAAAGAATTAAGCTTCAGATGTGATTACCAAAATAAAAGGCTATAGGCTCAACGGGGTTAACCAGGATTATCACTTGTGGGTAGGTAAAGAGAAGAATAAAAATATGGCTTGTCAAAGAAATACCTATATTATCTCCTAAACTCAACATTCTTCATTCCGCTTTGCAAACACATCGAGAAAGCTCTAGACATTAATATACAAACACGGAATATCACAAAATTCCTAACACACATGGCAAATGTTCAACTCAAGACGTATCCAACGACCCTCGATCAAGTAAACAACAATGATAGTTCAATATTAAGCCAATATAAAAATTATACAAGGGTCATGAAAATAAGCCTAGGTGTCTCAAAAGAAATCATTCATTTCTTTCACAATAAGCTTTTGAATTCAAAACCAAGACTTGCATCATTCAGTTAATTTTAGCACCTAACTTGAGAACCTAACATTCAAATGGTCCTAATTACCACCTAACTCCTAATGACTAACTTCCCTTAAGATGGTCATCAACCACCCATTGTCGAGAAAAGTCTTTCATAAAAAAATAAAAACTACTCCTAAAAATAAAAAGTTACCCAGTTCAAAGGGGCTCCCTCAAAAAAGAACTCAGGCCATAAGAAAAATCAAGAAGTGGGTGAAGTATGCCGCTACTAAAGGACTAAAAAAAAATTCTAACTAAAGAACATAAGAAAATCTTTTTGTTTTTTTAAACTTGGTTCTTTTTTTTTCTTTTCCAATTTGTATCCTAACTTTAGCAATCAAAAAGCAACTCAAAATCTTATGGAATACATCACCCTTAACACATATTGAAAGATATTCTACCTCACACTTAAAGTCATGCTTTATCCCTAAATCAATATCTAAGATAAAAACACGAGTTAGAGATACTCTTGAGGCCCTTTAGGACCTAGCTAGTAGCAGTTTCTTCAATATCCATCAAGATGCCAAAAAATTGTTGCATCCAAATGCACGCTTAAGTGCACACAGGAGTACAATTAATATTGGAGTTGAAGTCGAGTTATTGATCCCATAGAAATTTGATAAATTAATTATCTAATTTGAACTCTTATTTCAACTATTCAGCTGATAACAAATAATTGAGAGTGTTTGCAGTTTCAGTATACTACTTTTTGTCACGACCCAATTTTTCGATCATGATGACACCTACAACCCTCCAGTAGGCGAACCAATCCGCATAGCCTGGAATGGTTAGTAATGGGATACTATCTAACAAGCAAGCAAAAGAAACATAATACAAGCAGAAACAAGGGAAAAATAAGATAACAAAAGGATAACAGGAATATATATGGAAGCTAAAACTAACCCAAAACCTGGTATCATAGTATAAGAGCCGGAAATACATCAACAAAGTACAAAAAAGATTCAAAACAATATATAAATATGTATCCGAATAGTAAAAGAGTACATGATACAAAAGATGTCACGCCCTAACCCCTAGGCGTAACACGAGACCCGAGATCACAAGTGCCCCAAGTTAACCCTTGGCCATAGCATGACTTAAGCAAACATAGATAAACTTAGTGGAAGCATTAAACTAAAGATATAAACAAAATGAGTCATCAATAGTTAAGGCATATACATAATAGAATCTGAAGCCTCAAATATAGAATCTCTAACTATGTCTGAAAAGCCTCTAAACTGAATAATGAGTTGTTAGGACAAGACCCTAGCTAACCCCAAATACTAAGAAGGAAACCATAGAAGTAGCTAAATTGATACTGGTCCTCGAAGTATAAGGACTCACCACTAGGACACCTGCTAACCTCTAGCTATGAATTTGACGACCCGAACCTGAATTTGCATCATCAAAAGATACAGCGCAAGAATATGCTTCAGTACTATAGGATGTACTAAGTATGTGAGATGTGCAGAATCATGATAAAACAACCTTATAACTGAGTTCATGCATAAATAGAGAAATCATAAGTAAATATCATAATTGAAAGATAAAGCATGAGATAGAAGTCAAACTTCAAGATAAGATATCAAAAGACTAAGAAAACTTAAAAACATTCATACAGGAGTTTCTTATAACCGACAATAAACCATGTGAGCTACATGGAATCTAACTATATAACCCTAGTTAGCAAAGCTTCCCTGAAGCCTGCCAAGATACGGGGCACCATAATCCAACTATATAACCCTAGTTGGCAAAGCTGCCCTATGCCCCGCTAAGGCAAGGGCACCATGTTGTAATAGCGTGGAACCACGGTCATAAGCCCATCTGGTAATACATAACCTACGCTGGCAATGTAGTTTTGAACTTAGGTTATCTAGAACACTCATCGCTCGGTGCCAAATACTACTCCCAAAATATACATATAGCTTATATAATACTTGTGACATATCAGATGTCAAAACTATTTGAAAAGCATAAGGACATTCTGACGTCATGCAATTCTCATATCATAAGTCTTAAAACTTAGCATAGCCATAATTCAAATCATACTTTTCTTTCTAAATTTATAGCGTGAAGAATTAGGCATGCAATTTCATAATACTTGAGGTCATGTTATCTAAACATGCTAATTTTTCACTTTGAAACATGCAATTTGATGGAATCATGCTAGAAATCATACTTTATCCATAGGCTTTTGAAAACACTTAAGGAATCTCAAATAAATCACGGATAATGAGTGAGAAACTATGAATGATGCTTTAAAATTGAATACTTAAGTTTCTCCCAATTTAGATAAGAACCTTAATTTCATAAATTCATAAATCAAAGTGAAACTTGGGGGTTTTGGGCATAAGGGTGAAAGGATCCCTTATTGAATAACCACATACCTAAATTGAAGCTTGTTAGATCTAGGAAGAAGAGAAATAGAGACTTGAACTTGGAGCTTGAGACTTGGAGTTGATGAAGTTCTTTTCCTCTTTTGGTAGATGAATGAGGAATAATGAAGACTTAGGCTAATTGGGGTAGAAACCCTATTAAAAGTGGCCAAAATGACCTCACTTAAGAGTTAAAAGGGTGAGTAGTTACAAAAATACCCCTGGATAAAAGCTGGGAAAAATAGACTTAAAATCTCAGCTTCAGGTTCTACGTACCCCTTCCACGGACCGTAGACCAAACCACGGTTTGTGGATTATGGTGGTGGTTCCTGGGCCAAAAGACAGGCTGCAGGTCTGATTTCCACGGACGGGTTCCACGATCCGTGGAAGTTTCCATGATCCGTAGAACCTATTCGTGGTTCTCAAAAGAAAAGGCTACCCTCAATCTGAGTTCCATGAATGGGTTCCACGACCCATGAAGTCAACCACGACTCGTGGACTCCGGATGTGGTTCTCAGACAAGAGAAGGAACTTGCATAATACTTTCCATGAGTCCATTCCATGGCTCGTGGTTCAATCATCGGCTCGTGTCTTGGGATCGTGATCCCTGGGAAGATGAAATTTTATGGGATTCTAAGTTTAAAAGTTGATTCAAATTTTGGGGTGTTACAATATCTCCCCCTTGGGATCATTCGTCCTCGAATGAAGACTAAGCAAGGAAAACCTGAGAGAAAGTATCCCAACCAACAATAAAACATGAAAACTCAAGTATACACATGAAAACTGAGCTTTTTAAATTAAATCATGACTGAACTAACTTCGAAAAACATGAATGCATGCTAGGATCATGAGAGAAGATGCTGGATTAGGATCGGAGGGACAAACTAAGGAGGAAACTATTACCTCAGGCTGAAACTGAATCAGAAGGAAAGAGATGAGGGTACTTGGCTTCCATGTCTGCTTCTGCTTCCCAAGTAGCTCCCTCAACTAGCTGATTTCTCCAAAGGACCTTTACCGAAGTGACTTCTTTGTTTCTTAACCTCCAAATATGATGATCAAGAATCTCCACGGGAACTTCCTCATATCTAAGGCTATCCTTCACACTCACATCCTTCAAAGGAACAATCAAGGTCGGATCACCAACATACTTCTTCAAGAAGGAAACATGGAAAACCAGATGAACCACTTTGAAATCTGTTGGCAACTCCAACTCATAAGAAACCTTACCAACTCTCCTCAGAATCCTGTAGGGACCTACATAGTGGGGACTAAGTTTCCCTTTCTTACCAAAACTCATTACACCCTTCATGGGTGACACCTTCAGAAAAACCCAATCATCAACCTCAAACTCTAACTCTCTTCTTCTCACATCTGCATATGATTTATGTTGACTCTGAGCGGTCTTCAACCTTTACCTAATGATCTGAACCTTCTCCATAGTATCGTGAACTGAATTTAGACCAATTAAAGCTACCTCACTTATCTCAAACCAACCAATAGAAGATCTACACCACCTCCCATAAAGTGCCTCATAAGGAGCCATCTGGATGCTAGAGGGAAAGCTGTTGTTGTAGGCAAACTCAATAAGAGGTAAGTGATCATCCCAATTTCCTTTAAAATCAATCACACAAGCTCTCAACATATCTTCCAAAGTCTGAATAGTACGCTCTGCCTGGCCATCTGTCTATGGGTGAAAAGTTGTTCTAAGCTTAACCTGAGTACCAAGGACCTTCTGAAATAACCTCTAAAACTGGGATGCAAATTGAGTACCCCTATCTGAAATAATATACAATGGAACACCATGCAATCTGACTATCTCACGAATGTAGAGTCTGGCATAATCCTCTGCTAAATTTGTAGTCTTGACAGCCAAGAAGTGGGATAATTTAGTAATCCTATCGACAATCACCCAAATAGAATCATGCTGCCTGCGAGTACAAGGCAAACCTATAATGAAGTCCATATTGATCGCTTCCCACTTCCAAGTAGGAAGATCAATATCCTGAGTCATACCACTCGATCGTTGATGCTCTACCTTTACTTGCTGACAGTTGGGAAACTTAGTCACAAAACTTGTTATGTCCCTCTTCATTTCATTTCACCAATAGACTTCCCGTAGGTCACGGTACATCTTGGTGGCACCAGGGTGAATAGAATACCTGGAGCTATGAGCGTCTATCAAATTCCATTGTCTCAACCCATCTATGTTAGGAATATACAATCGACCCTGATATCGAAGCACGCCATCTCCCTCTTGGGAGAAAACCTCTACCCTTTGCTGATGGACTGCACCCTTTAACTGGTGTAAAATAGGATCTCTGTCTTGCTTTTCTTTCACTTCATCTACCAAAGATAATTCGGAACCATTCTAAATGATAACACCACCTTCCGTCGAATCCATAAGGTGAACTCCTAATTGAGCAAGTCAATGAACATCCTTGGCCAATTCCTTCTTTCTGTGTTCAACCAAAGACACACTATCCAAACCAATCCTAGAAGTATCACAATACACCACAAAGTCATCTGAGCCCTCGAGTAGAATCAACAATGGAGCTGTGGTCAACCTAGCCTTCAATTCCTGAAAGTTTTTCTCACATTGATCACACCACTGAAATTTCACCTTCTTCTAAGTCAACCAAGTCAATGGGGTAGCTATGGAAGAAAACCCTTCCACAAATCTCCTGTAGTAACCAGCCAAATCCAAAAAACTCCTAATATTTGACGGAGAAGTAGGTCTAGGCCAGTTCTTTACTGCCTCTATTGTTTGCGAATCAACTCGAATACTATCTCTAGTCATAATAAGACCCAAAAAAGCAACAGACTGCATCCAAAACTCACATTTGCTGAACTTATCAAATAACTGTCGATCCTTGAGAGTTTGCAACACAACTCTCAAGTGGCCCGCATGCTCCTCCTCACTTTGAGAATAGATAAGAATATCATTAATGAAAACTATCACAAACATATCTAAATACTATTTGAACACACGGTTCATCAAATCCATAAAAGCTGTAGAAGCATTTGTTAGCCCAAAAGACATAACGACAAATTCATAATGACGATACCAAGTTCTGAAGGCTGTCTTTGAAATGTCACACTCTCGAACACAGAGCTGGTGATAACTAAATCTAAGGTCGATCTTGGAGAAGTAACTGGCACCCTGAAGCTGATCAAATAAGTCATCAATCCTAGGAATGGGATACTTATTATTGATTGTGACCTTGTTCAATTGACGGTAGTTGATACACATTCTGAGAGAACCATCTTTCTTCTGCACGAATAAAACTGGAGCGACCCATAGAGAGATTGTTCGCTCCCTAGCACACACGCAAGTGTACGTTGTCATGCAAGTAATACAGTGGGTCTTGTGAGCCGAATATTGATCCCATAGGGACTTGTGCTTCGCAGTCAATCTAATCTCAGTTAATACTATTGAAGTTAAACAAATGCTATTCTTAACCAAGATTTGAACTTTATTTTGTAACTAAAAACAAGAAATAACGACTATGTAAAACTTCGTATTGTAAACAATATATGAAGAAATCCAGGGTTGAGGCAATAACTACACATTCATGCTTAACTATGGTTCAAATTGTTGGTTCACGGGGTCGATACTATAACCCGGGAATGGTCATCCTCTAAGTCATCTATCCATATTAATCTCACAACTATATCATTGAGCGGGGATATGAGTCTTTAACTTGGATGCATTCATCTATCTTCCCATTTTATTAACCAAGTGGAGCGTTTATGTATATTTCTATCCTAACCGCAAATCATACTTCATACTTGTTAACTAACAACAAAAGATATAATCCACACCTCTTACGTTCTTCATTCCCTCTCTTAACTCCTATGGTCAATTCATTTTGAGACTTAGATGTATCCTAAAGTTCATGACACTTTAGAATAGTAACAATAAGAACGTAAGAACAATCACAAGAAAAGATAAACAATAAAACCAACTATAATCCCATAATCAAGCATTTATGTTGTAGCCTCAACCCTAAAACGAGGGTGTTTAGCCACTCATACTCTACTTTACTATTTCAAAAGTGTTGTAGTTCATACAAGAATTAAGTAAAAATAAAGAAGAGAAAAAGAACCCTAAGGCAGCCTTCTCCTTGTGTTTTTCAATCCCAAAGTCGTTCCAAGGTGTTTACAGTTGAAACCAAGTGTCCTATTTATAGTGTGAGACAAAATCTATTCGCCGAGAACAAAGTCCGTGACACGCCGCCCATAGCCCTGACTAGGCAGCGTGTCACACTTCCTGTAGCCCTGTCTGGATGGCGTGTCATCCCCTTGACATGGACTTCCACTGGATTTTGCAGCTGAAAAGCTGACCACCTCCGTGTCACACCTCCCATAGCAGAGGCTAGCCTCCGTGGCATGGGGGTGGTTCTCTTGACGTCCGTTTTTGCTCCTATGAACTCTTTCCATCTTGATTTGTGTCCCAATGGTTTGAAGCATGTTTTATAGGCTTCAATTAGCTTACATAATTCCTCCAAAGGTCTCCTACAATATCTCACAACACACATAAGTAAACACAACACAACAAAGCTTATACAAGTACGCTAGAATAGGCATAGCTCAAGCTAGCAAAACTAGTTTCCTCGTCTAAACTCTATTTGATTCGTTTAGCTCATTATTTGTTCCAAATACTACCCAAACACTATAAACAAGCACTTTAGTCACAAATTACACCCTTTACACACTAAATACCTTAATAGTACGTTAAGTTATCCTCAAAACTAAGCTAAACGTGCAAGGATAACGAGACTTAGGTGTATAAATATGCCTAAGATCACCACCCAACACTTATAGCCTTGTTCATCCTCGAACAACACTCTACACTATTCAAAATCAAGGAATACTCCAATACTACACTAAGATGCTCATGCTAGAACTACAACGATCACATGAACAACAAGTTCTACATTTGGCATGCCATGTTACACATAGAATCACATTAATACTACTTCAAGACCTCCTAGCCTCAAGAATTGACTCTTATCAGTTGACAAACTCACGCGTAATACTCAACAGAGAGATCACATAAGCCACCTATATATCATCAAACAAGTGCTCTCACCACAAGAGAGTTACCAGGTTTACTCACAAATATGCAAGTTATCACAAGAATAGGTGTAGGAATCAAATTTCGCTCACTCTCACAAAGAATTCACATATCACATAGGATGAACCATAGGCTTGCCCATAGTGTAGTACTCCACTAATGTCAGACTATCAAAGCTCAAGATAAAGTAGGACTTGAAGGGTTGTAATGTAGGCTAAGGGAAGGGGAAGAACTATTTGGTCAAGAATAGTGACTCTCTTCCCTAAGCACTTTAATACATCACTTGTTTCATTTAATCTCATCTTCAACCAACCTATTTTACACCATTACTATCTTTCCAACTCTCTTTTTGTAATGACCCTTCCGGTTATTTCCACATATACGTTTTCCTTGAACTGTTAGAGCTTGTTGTAGTAGACCCAAGTCACTTAAGGCTCATCAGGACCGGTATTTTGGTGTCGGGCCCATTTGTTTGATCGCATTATAAGTTTTGAAGTCAATCAAATCGGCAAAAGTTATTGTAAGTTCTTTAATAAATTTTCTGAACTTTGGGTAAAATGTCTCGGAGCTTTTCTCTCAATATATAAGGAGTTAGAAGTCTCCCAAAATATCAAATCGAAGGTATACGAGTCTAGTTTCCAACGCACAAAACCTCACATCCAACTGATCTCGGAGTAAAACGTTATGACTGTTTTACCGCGGACTGTTTGGCAGAAAATGGGTTGCGAACCGGGTCGCAAACCGGGTCGGGTTAAACTCGATTTAAGCCTCAACTTCACGTTTTAAAATGCCATTTTAGTTCCGAAACAGTGAGAAAACTTAAGGGAGAATTCCAAGAGAGTTCTTGAGTATCAAAATCGTGCGTTGGTGAATTGCGAGTCTAGGTTTGAGAATTTATTGCCATCGCGTGTGTTTGAAAATATTTTATTTAAAAGTTGAATGTGGTAGAAAATTATATTATTATTACCTTTTCAAAATATTTTAAAGGTTTATGGAAAATATTTTTGATACGATATAATCGTATATGTATTTATTTTATAATGTTTTTATACATTGTAATATTTTAATGGAGATAGTAAATTTAGTTATGTTGAAGATTATTATTATAATATAGTAGGTTTTGTTTGAAATAATTTTCTATGAATTATGGTATATTTAAAATATTATATTTATTTTACCACGAATTTATGCAATACCCGAATATATAAATAACGGGATAAGAATTTCTTTTTGTCCTTGCCACCTCCACTCCACGTGGAGGTGGAGGGAGTGGCCAACAATCCACTATCTACGTGGTGTCATTCCAATTGTGACATATCAACCTAACTTACATTGATTTATATTATGTAAATAATTATTGAACATATTCACTGGAGAATGATTTCATTTCTCTCAACAAACACATTAAGCTACATAGCTGCTACAACACGCATGTTGATATATATTGTGTAAAAGAGAATTTGTGGGTTATCCAAGTGGTGTGGTACGAGAACATCGAAAAGAAAATAGATTATCTACGTCAAGTTATTCAAGCCCGAGTTTGATTTCGTGTTGGAGGTTTTTCGGAGAGGTTCAAGCTTGTCATCGGACGACAGGTAGGTTACGGTTTAATTTCCCTAGACTCCGCATATATAGAATAAAATTGTATTAATGGGCATCCTTGGGTTGGTTTATTAGGTTTGTACCATAGACCTCGACCGCTTTATTCATGTCCGCCTACTTTTGTTCCTCCGTTGCTTGTAGTATTCGCCGATATATTTTATTTACCCTTGTGGTCCTGTGAGGCCTTGTTGACTCTGGAACATAGAAGGTGGGATTTTGGGAATGTCCGCGAGTCCCGGGCATAGAATTATCCTTCTAGGCTGGTTATGCTTGCTGAGTAGCTGTGGGCCTGTGCAGGGTCGATAGGTTGATTGTGAGCTGCGGGGCAGCTATTGTGTGTGATCATACCATTTCCATGCATATAAAGAGGTTTTATCCATGTTTTACTGTGGTTTTGGCTTCGGGCCTACTGGCACTATTTTCTAAACCTTGCATGGCCCGGGGGGCCCGTTTTTGATGGAAATGATTTGGAAATGGTTGATTTCACTTGTGGAGATTTTTGGGCAAGAAAGTAAAATTATGTTTAAAATCATCAGTTTTACGATTATCGCTAGACTCGGCAGGGCCTGGGTGCTAGTTGAGTTTTCTTATTACTTGAGATGATTTTTAGCCTCGGTCGGACCGAGCACCTGAGATGACTTTTTACTGTTTAGACCCGGTTACGCCCGGGCACCCTTGGAGGGGTTTTTGAGATATGTTCCTACTATTTTTAGTCCTGGACAGGGTCTGGGCATGCATATTCGAGACTGGGTCTCTATCTTGATACCGGACTTGCTTCCGGACGACATGTGTTGATACTGAGTTTGAGTATGGGGTCTGGAACCTCCATGGACCTTGCCATCCGGGCCAGGGGCTACGGGCTGCGTGTGCCGGTGGAGGGGGATACGGTGGAGTAGAGCGTATACTGGGCAGGTCCTTCCATGGAACCTACCTGCTGGGCACCGGATCGGCGCTGGAGGAGTACATACAGAGATACCATGGCACTTGAGATCTTCATGCATCATATCATTCATGTTTGAAAAGGGTATTCCACCCTTGTTTGTTGTTGCCTGATTGTACGCTCGCGGTAGTATGGGATCGCGGAGGGTTTGGTTTTCACTTGTTTGTGTTCTCGTTGTATGGGCCGGCCGAGGGACTGTAGGTAGACTCTTTCTATTTACTTGGAGAATTATTCCCTGTTACGGTTAATTATGAAATAGGTTACTGCTAGACTGTTAGTTGCTGGGTGTGAGATTGGTATGATGAGTTGAGTTTGATTCATGTCTCTGAGCATGCCTATTATTACTCTTCCTCTCTTCTTCTTACACTTGAGGTTACCGGTATACCGTCCATTTCGTAAACTTATTTTGTATACACTGTTATTGCAAGGATCCCAGGTGCGTTGTTTCTTACTTTCACCTGTGCCTATGGTGTGTATATTCTGTTTACTAGCCTCATATGTGGTTCTGATGATTTCCCTCTGGGCTAGTTCCTGTGTACCTTTCGTTGATTTCTGTGACTGCTTGCTTCTATTCTTTCTATTACTGCGCTTTTATCTTATATGTGCCCAGTCGGCCTATGATACCTACTGGGTACCTTATGCTTCGCATTTGGTGCTCACCCCTACCCCTGCATCTTTGGGTGCAGATCCTAGCGTGGGCCATCGCCGATAGATCGTTGTGATTCGTGCTTGGAGATCTGTTGGAGACTACTTCAGGCTGAGGGTGAGCTCTTGGCGATCGGAGCTTAGCTTTAGTTTATCTTTTGCTTTATGTACTCTATCACAATTCAGAGACATCTGTATATATTCTTTTGGATCGTTTGCACTCCATGTAGGTAGTTTTGGCTCTGTACTATGATACCAGGTCTTGGGGTTTGGTTTAGTTCCGCATATGTATATATTTATATCCCTGTTATCTATTGTATTCGTCTTGCTCCCTTATCTGCTAGATAGTAGCCATTACTAATTGTTCTGGGCTACGGGGATTGGTTCACCTACCGGGGGTTGTAGGTGCCATCATGACCGAGAAATTGGGTCGTGACAACTTGGTATCAGAGCTTTAGGTTCACCGGTGTCATCGGTATAGGAGCCAATGTCTAGTAGAGTCCTGCGGATCGGGGCGGAGACGTCCGTACTCAATCTTTGGGAGGCTACAGTGGCATTTTAGGAAATTCGACTCTTTCATTGCTTCCGTGTCGTGCGTACTACCCTTGAAGTTTCTGGAGATCTCATTTGTTCTACTTTATTCTTCCGCAGATGGTTCGTACGAGATCAGCGGTATCACGCGAAGATGAGCCTCCCACTCCAGCTAGGGGTCGAGGATGCCCTAGATCAGTGGCACCTGCTACAGCTGCTAGGGTGGAGATAGAGCCCGAGCAGCATGTGGATCAGGGGGCAGCCCAGGTACCACCAGCTCCAGCGCCAGCTCCAGTACCAGTTCCAGCACCAGTACCAGCTCCAGTGCCCACTTATGTGCCAGTTCCAGCCGCAGCTCAGTCTCCAGATATTCGGGGATTACTATTACAGCTTTTGGGTGCGATTGGAGAGCGACCTTCTGAGGTAGCGCAGACATCCGCTCAGGGGGCAGTCCTGGGTGCACAGAGCTCAGGAGCACAGCCTGCTACTATGGCTCCCCGTGCGGAGGTTATTCCGGTTCCATCTGTTGCACAGCCTCTTGCTCCTCGCCCAGCTATGACAGAGTCAGAGCAGAAGGCGTTGGGTAGGTTTTTGAGGTTAGCACCTCCGAGGTTTGCGGGTACTTCTAGACAGGATCCACATGACTTCAATTACCACCTGTGAGGAGATGTTTGCAACTCCTGGCAGGAGTTATCAGCTTGAGACTCACGGGTTGGTTTATACTACCTATCATTTGGAGGGCCCAGCGAGTTATGGTGGATGGCTCAGGTTGCTTGAGACACCACTCAGCACCCTCCTTGACCTGGTCTGAGTTTTATGAGGCCTTTATGGCCAAGTTCCTACCCAGAGTGATCGGGAGCGTCGCAGGGAGCAGTTTACTCACCTTGTACAGGGGTCTACGACTATCTCGGAGTATGAGACCCATTTTCATCAGCTAGCACCGTTCGGAGCTATGATCATCCCTACCGAGGCAGATAGGATTCGCAGATTTGTATGGGGGTTGAGGCCAGAGATCAGGCAGCCAGCTGAGATATAGATTGCCAGTGGCCGGTCATTCCAGGCTATTGTAGACTATGCGCGCACTGTGGAGGACTTACAGCGACATGATCAGGGGCCCAGAGATAAGAGGCCTCGACATCAGGGTGTCTATAGTGGTTCCAGATATGGCGGTAGAGGTCCTGGCCAGTGGAGCCAGAGTTATCAGCCACAGCAGTACCAGGGTCAGTCCAGCCGACCGGTTCAAGCTTCCCTTCAGACTCTCGGTAGTACCCAGTTCGAGCAGGGTCAGGGCAGCCATCAGGGCTATAGCGGCCAGTCTTCGAGGGGTACAGTTTCTGGGGCATCAAGTCGTGGTGGTCATTCGGGATTTGCGGGTTTATCTCGACTGAGTAGGCCGTCAGGGGCTTGTTTTACTTGTGGTGCGATAGGTCACTTTGCTAGAGATTGCCCTCAGCAGGGTACAGTCCAGTTGGCCGAGCCTTTACGGGTAGTTCAGCCCCCGGCTAGAGGGGGTGGTCGTCAGAGTAAAGGTGGTGTGCCACGCGGCAGAGCAGGTGGTAGGGATGGCGGTCGGGCAGGTGGAGGTCGTCGTCAGTTTTATGCGGTCCCTAGGAGACCAGAGGCAGAGGCCTCAGATGCTGTGATTACAGGTATGATTTCTGTGTGCCATCAGTCTGCTATGGCTTTATTTGATCTTGGATCCACTTGTTCATATGTATCTGCCTACTTTGTGCCTTGTTTGGGGTTGGCTAGTGAGCCATTATCTGTTCCTGTTTCTGTTTCGACCCCAGTAGGAGATTCTTTAGTAGTGGATCGGATTGTGAGATCCTGTGTGTTATCTATTGGTGATTCAGAGACTTGGGGTGATTTGATGATTCTTGATATGCTGGATTTTGATGTGATACTGGGCATGGACTGGTTATCCCCTCATCGTGTGGTTTTGGATTGTTATGCCAAGACCATTACCATAGCTCTGCCCGGTGTATCCCCGGTTGTGTGGCAGGGTTCTGTTAGCCATGCACCATCTGGGATCATCTCTTGTTTTCGAGCTAGAAAGTTGATTTCCCGTGGGTGTTTAGCTTATCTAGCATATGTCCGAGATGTTAGTGCTGAACCCACTTCTCCTGAGTCTGTTCCTGTGATTAGAGACTTCCTCGATGTGTTTCCTACCGACCTGCCAGGCCTTCCACCTGAGAGAGATATTGATTTTGCTATTGAGCTGGAGCTGGGCACTAGGCCCATTTCTATTTCTCCTTACCGTATGGCTCCTGCTGAGTTGAGGGAGCTTAAGGAGCAGCTCCAGGATCTGTTAGCTAAGGAGTTTATTAGACCTAGTGTGTCACCTTGGGGTGCTCCTGTTCTCTTCGTGAAGAAGAAGGATGGTTCGATGCGCATGTGTATTGATTATCGGCAGCTGAATAGTTTGACAGTGAAGAATAGGTATCCGATGCCGAGGATTGATGATTTGTTTGACCAGCTTCAGGGTTCAGTCGTGTTTTCGAAGATTGATTTGAGGTCTGGCTACCATCAGCTGAGGATTAGGGCGGAGGACATCCCTAAGACAGCATTCAGGACACGTTATGGCCATTATGAGTTCCTGGTGATGTCTTTTGGGCTGACTAATGCCCCCACAGCCTTTATGAATTTGATGCACATGGTTCTTGGCCCGTATTTGGACTCATTTGTGATAGTTTTTATAGACGACATCTTGGTATACTCGCATAGTAGAGATGAGCATGAGCAGCACTTGAGGGTTATACTCCAGACTTTGAGAGATCATCGGCTTTATGCCAAGTTCTCAAAGTGCGAGTTTTGGCTTGAGTCAGTTGCATTCCTAGGGCACATGGTGTCTAAGGATGGGATTAGGGTTGATCCGGGAAAGATTTCAGCGGTTTGTGAGTGGCCTAGACCTACTACTGTTACTGAGGTTCGCAGCTTTATTGGGTTAGCAGGTTACTACCGACGGTTCGTTGAGGGATTCTCTTCCATAGCAGCACCCTTGACTATGCTGACTAGGAAGGATGTTCCATTTCAGTGGTCGGATAAGTGTGAGGATAGCTTCCAGAGGCTTAAGGCCTTATTGACTTCAACTCCAGTTTTGACTTTGCCGGTTGAGGGTCAGAGCTTCTCCGTGTACTGTGATGCTTCTGGGGTTGGTCTTGGTTGTGTGTTGATGCAGCAGGGTCGAGTAATAGCATATGCGTCGAGGCAGCTGAAGGTTCACGAGCGCAACTACCCCACTCATGACTTAGAGTTGGCGGCAGTAGTTTTCGCGCTCAAGATCTGGAGGCATTACCTATATGGAGTTCACTGTGATATCTTCACCGATCACCGTAGTCTTCAGTATATCACGAGTCAAGCGGGAGTTTGAACTCGAGACAGAGGAGATGGGTCGAGTTACTGAAGGACTATGACTTTACTAGTCTGTATCATCCGGCAAGGCAAACGTGGTAGCGAATGCCTTGAGTCGGAAGACAGTGAGTATGGGTAGCCTAGCTTCTCTTTCAGTTTCAGAGCGACCGTTGGCCTTGGACATCCAGTCCTTGGCTAACCGTTTGGTTAGGCTTGACTTGTTGGATCCTAGCAGAGTTCTCGCCAGTGTTGAGGTTCGTTCTACTTTGATTGATCAGATTCAGAGCCGTCAGTTTGAGGATCAGCAGTTGTGTGACCTTCGTGATGCGGGTTGTTTCAGGGTGAGACCAGTCGGCTACTCTAGATTCAGATGGGGTTTGATAGGTATGATAGTCGCCTTTGTGTCTCCGAGGGTTAGGTGATTTGACTTCAGTGATACTTCGTGAGGCACATTGTACCTAAGATTCCACTTCACCCTGGCACAGCGAAGATGTTATACGAGACTTGAGGCAAGCTTTACTGGTAGGACGTGGTACTGAAGGCCGGCCGATATAGCCCGGACATTTTGCCTAATCATACGGTGCTTGAATAACGTCAGTAAGTTAAGTTTCGAGCAACATGAGACTGGTAGCGTTTTATGCAGCGACTTCCCATTCCTGAGTGGAAGTGGGAAGGGATTACTATGGACTTCGTTGTTGGTTTACCTCGTACTCCTCGTGGGTTTGATTCCATATGGGTGATTGTTGATAGGCTGACTAAGTCAGCACATTTCTTGCCGGTTCAGACTTCTTATGGTGCAGAGAGGTTAGCTCAGATCTACCTTCGTGAGATTGTTCAGTTGCATGGGGTCCCAGCTTCTATCATATCAGACCGTGGCACTCAGTTCACATCTCAGTTCTGGAGGGCTATTCAGCGAGATTTGGGTACAGAGGTTCATCTTAGTACCGCTTTCCACCCTCAGACAGATGGCCAATCCGAGAGGACTATTCAGATTTTGGAGGACATGCTTCGAGCCTGTGTTCTTGACTTTGGAGGTTCTTGGGATCAGTTTGTCCCTTTGGCAGAGTTTGCTTATAATAACAGCTTCCATTCGAGTATCGGCATGGCACCTTTTGAGGCGTTATATGGCAGGCGTTGCAGATCACCGGTAGGTTGGTTTGATGGTTTTAGTGTTGGGCCACAGAGCACAGATTTGCTTCGAGATTCCTTAGACCGAGTCCGAGTGATTCAGGACAGACTTTGGGCAGCTCAGAGCAGGCAGAAGAGTTATGCTGATCGTCGGCTTCGTGCCTTGGAGTTTAGTGTCGGTGACTTGGTGTTTCTCCGTGTATCGCCCATGAAGGGCGTGGTGAGATTTGGTAGGCGGGGCAAGCTTAGCCCCAGGTACATTGGGCCGTTTGAGATTCTGCAGAGGGTTGGTAGCGTTGCCTATCAGTTAGCCTTACCTCCGATGTTTTCAGCTATACATCCTGTGTTTCATGTTTCGATGCTGCGTCGGTATATCCCAGATGAGTCTCATGTGTTGCAGTGGGATTCAGTTCAGGT